>JABMBR010003297.1:0-27851 GCA_018881525.1 Meteorus sp. PSUC_FEM 10030008
ATGAAGAAAAAGATAACCCTAGTTTATTAATATATATATATATATTCGTGTGTTTACAATAATGAGTACGAAAGTGTGTAGTATGTGAGTGCGATTATATCTGTGGGATCATTGGAAGAAATTTGAAGGACATTCGGTGATGCAGAGATGGTGATTATAAAATTTTTCTGTCCTACTTTCTCCGTTTTTATTTGTTGTTCATTAATTTCTATACCGAGCTGATTATTATAAAAATGAGGCAGAAATTCCGTTTCATTTATTTTCCGATGATCAGTTGCGCATCTATTTTCGTCAAGTATTTATATTAATGAGGTCGTGAATAATCGGATGAAATGATGCAGGCACTGTGGCACAGGAGTTTCATTATTACCGACTTTCGATATGTGGAATGAATCCTGCATATCAATCGATGTTGAAATCCCGATAACAGATTATTTTTCGGTTGTTAGAAGATTCACAGTAATCAGGACAGGATATTGATACTGCATTGTTATTAGAATGTAATTCCATATTTATTTCAATAGTTTGCTTTTCCTTTGTTACCAATATTCTTTACAATGAACACGGAAGATCGCGTGGAATAATGATCCAACAGTTTATGAATGCATCACACAATAAATTTTAGGATATTTAAGGAGCGAGGCATTTTCTTTGCTAAGAGGTACAATAATATTTTTTCGTCACTTCGAACCAGGAAGACGAGAACGGCGCACTGCACTGTTCTACAAAACAAATACCCAATCTCTTATGTATCCTTCTAAATATCAATTAACATTTCCATCTACCTTACATTTGCTTATCCGGTACTGACAATTGAGGGTTCAATTCAAATTTTCATTCTCCTTCAATGAAACAAACCAAATACGCCCTCAAACAATTGGCAATATGGACTGTGTCAAAAATAAGAATGTTCTTATTGAGATTATTTGCACTCGTTATTTTCTACTTACTCGGCGTACTTGCCGAGGAAGCGACCAAATTTGGTGTTGGACTACTGCTGCATGAACGACTCAATAATCTGTGCGGTTCAACACTTAAAAAATTTGAATCAATTGTGGGTTGTGCGTTTAGAATGTCGGGTTCCACTGGACTCGGACATCGTCTTTGATTACAATTTGATGGCGTTGATCTTGACAATGTGTGCAATGGTATCCGATAGATTCTCAAAGGCTTTGAATCGCTTTGTGAATCTAAAACATATGCGGAGGATAAGATGTACGATGGAATGAAATGAATTGTGGTGACTAATATCAATAAATATGAGATGCTGAAGCCTTACTTGATATACTGGACTGTGAGGACGGTGGACTGCCACTTCGTTCTTCCTTTTCTGGTCGCGCATCAACGCGTATTCTCTCACATTTATTTGCCATGAATTCCGGTGCAGTTGTGGTAAAATAAATATCACGTTTCGATGTGATAAGCATAAGATTTGGCATCGCTATTGTATGGACAAGATTACCATTAATTATCAAACGTATCTCCATCGTATCAGATGTGAAAGCAATAACATAAGGGAAGGCGCATGCAACAGCAATCGGAACTGAATTCCAATTGAAATCAAACTCTGTCGATGCCGCGGTGTCTTCAGACAATTTTTGAAAGTGACATGTATTATTGTAACATAGCAAAAGTTCAGGTTCTTCATCCTCGCAGAGATCCAATGCCGAAATAATATGCGGTTTCATCGAGGCTTCCATATGAAGTGATCTAGTTCCACCATCAGAGGAAATTAATTCGAAATGGTGTCTCAATCCGCAGCAGAGTAACCATTCATTTCCCAGCTCCGTGCTCTCAATTATTGTGACTATCGACGGTGATTCGGAAGCATTAAACTCCTTCAACAATAAAAATCCATCAATTGTGTCAGTATCAGCAGCTGAACACCAGGTAGTCCATGCGGCATTGTGTTTCCATTGTAGCACAGTTAATCTTCGACCTACAGCCACACACTAGAACCAAGTTTGAATGTAATTATTCATAGTGTTTCGTTTTATTGTTCGACTCAATTGTTTAAACTCACCATTCGAAGATGAGAACCACCAGGTCTTGTTAGACTGTATAAATGACATGCTCGTGTTCTATCCAACTTTCGTTCTTTTACGTGAGATCGTGTTCGAACAATAGACGGACGTGACGTACACTGATTTGAAGTGGTAGTAGCAAAGCTACCAATCTCTTCGTCATCCTCCTCAAACGAATTGTAATCGATACTCGTTACATTTTCATCGCCCACAAGTTCACTCAATCGATAAACATAAACGTTACTCTCTTTTCCTTTATCACCAGCTCTAAAAAGTAGAATTCCATGTTGTTCAACTACGCTGAGTTGTTTTATTTGAACAGATTTATCAAAAAGCAATCTGTCCGAAGTCCCATCTGGATGAACAGAGAAAAAGAGTTAGTAGGGAAAAAAAAAAGTTTGCCCAGATGGATTCGAATAATCCTCTTAGTTCATTCAATTCAGTGGACAATCACTACCACAAACGTTTTCAATATGTAATTGACCTTCTACTAGAAACGTTCCATTTTCCGTTGCCAGAATTAATTTATTTTCCAACCAGACGTCACCGCAAACTAGCTCGTGATGAAAATCGGGATAAATACATCGTGGTTCCCAAGGCCGTGGTTTTAGAGGGCCAACCGTTGCCAGCGATGTAGGTGCAAGCCCTCGAACAATTGCTTCGAGTTTAAGTGCCTGTCCAACACGAACCATCTCCACTGCCCGCGTCTCCTCCCGTCTACGTCCAGGAGTTTCAACAACATCTGATAGTGCACGTCGATTCAGCATGCTCTGCACATTGAGTAGGCGGATATATACATTTGATTATATATGAATTGTAGAGCGAATCAATAAATTATTATCTACGCAGGAAATTCATAGCCAGAGCACGATATATAACTGCAGGGCACACTGGTTAGGTTATTTGATAATCCAACGATAACAGGCCACTATCAAACATCTGGACGTCGGGACATAAACACGTTTGTGTATCTCTGGGGCATCACAAACACATTTACACATATCAACATTTATTGTATTGAATAAATGTACCATCGTGTACTAATATTGGGACAAGGCTGACTATTAACTTGTGTCAGGTCAATTTAATTCATTTCGCTTACGTACAGAACTTACGTTCCCCTTGCTGTCTTGTGTATGTTCTTGATACAAATCCCGAAGAAGTGTATCCAAGGTTCTTTCGCGCTTCCGTGAGAAAGTCGGTGTATCGAACGTAGCTTTCTCTCCGTTAATCAATTTCACCAGCAAAAATTCTCGGAAGTTATAAGGATCCTCAAACACCGGAGGGCAAGGTAAACTTGGCCCGAATAGTGGAACGTTTTCATCGCAGTAAATGGCTATTCGCCATCCTCGTCCGTTCTCATCTGATGTTACCACCGCAAAAACATCTTGAAAGATAAATTACGAGCTCGTTATTTCTGTTCGTTCAATTCATCGCATCTGTATTAGTGATATCAATTCAATTATTGACTTGATAATGTGACGTACGTGTGAATTGGCTCTTTATACAGTTTGGATTGAATGTATCCAGAACAGTTGGATCGTCGGTATAAATGATATTGACAATGTCGTTACCAATGTGCCTTTTTCTCTCGAGTTGTTGTGGATTGTCCTTGGAGTGTGGTAACATGGTGCTGACGTGATACATGACCTCGTGGCCCGCGTAAACCGTATAAACGCTCTCTTTACCCGTCATGTCACCTGTATAAACAAAAAGAAAGAAAAAAAAAACATTTAAACAGGACTAACCATGAATTGAAATTGTGGAACTCCGCTGTGTTTTTACGTATTTCAAGAAATCATTCTCGTGAAAGTGACAAGAAAAGTCAACGGTGCATTTACCTTTGACGTCCAACCCGCCTCTGTACTTGTCCCAACCCTTGAGGCGAATTCTCTCGCCCAGTATCTCCAAGAACCTCTCAAACCCTGAACTTGCCCTTTCTGAAAACGGAAAGAGTTGATCTTTTTTCAAGGGAAGAAAAAATTCATTTTTTATCCATGATCAAACAAATGTCAGTGCTGAATCAGTTGAAAGTTCCATTGAATTCACTTGTGAATAAATATGAGCAAGTACCATTGGATAGCATTTCATCGTCGGTTGTCTGGCTTTCTCGAGCGTATATAACACCAAATTTAAAATTCACCGAACCCTCTTGCTCTTCGAGTAATAGAAGATCCTGGTAAATAAGGGAATACAGATACGATGTATATCATTCGAATTCTCACGAGTGTTACAAAATTTAACATCAAATACACGTTTATACCTTTTGTATTTCGGGTGAGAAAATTTCACGCGGGGCTTTGTCGAATTTTTCCATCCCAAAGAAATTACTGAAATAAAAATGGATCGTAAAAAATGAATTCTTTCATGAAATTTTGTGCTACTTCGATCACTTTTCTCAAACTTTATGACACGAACCTCAATATCTGTTTCACTGTCATCGATTTATTGGATGAGTAAGGCAAAGAGATTTTTTGTGCGCCCTATAAATTACAAAGGAAAAAAATTTCTTTGATCTATCACATTCATATATTATTTTTAGGATTTTTATTTCCTCCTTATTTTTCCTTCCTTTTTTATCGAGAGTTAAAATACGAACTCACAGTACGTCTCCAGAGAATAACTCGATAGTGAGGTACACACTGATCTCCACCGTCGCTAAGCACCACCGATAAAAACAAGGGATTTCTGTCATGATCTGACGCAACATAATTCTGATGAACTGCCGACAAAAGCACGATGAAAATCAGAATTACAAAGTACAATTATGATCATGAGATAAATCACTTCAATGAACAATTGTACATACGTTTGCCGAGGAAATATTTGAAGTACCAACGTGTCTGGTATTCCGGATTCTCGAGCACAGGCGTACTCGGAGACCCGAACATCTGGAACATTTCATATAACTTTATCCCGACATGGAATTCAAACATTTTCCTCACTTTCATTCAAACAACACCTATTGAATATAGAACTTTATATATGTCAAAGCAATTAAATTCTCTCTGATATGTTTGATGAGAATTTATACCTCTTCCTTTTCACCAGGTGAATCACCATTTTCCACACGGAATCTCCGACCATTTTCCACTCCGTCTTGCTCAATTTGTGGCAGCTAAAAAAATAAATGTACCACAATGCAATGATGAAATTCAATTGAATTTTTTTCCCATTGAAATTTATAATATTTCTACCATTTCAACGCTTCCATAGCAACGCCTTGACAATACGCCGCGTCTCGCAGTGGTGTCGGTGGACGATCTGAAAAAAAATACGCAATGGTATAAGAAAAAAAAAATTCTAAATTTCATTGTATTATAAAAAAAAAACACATAACGGCACCCGCACGCAATGCACATTTGAAAGCTTCGTAGCAAATCAATTGACCATTCCTCATTTTACAATTCTGTGAGAGTAAATAATTTATTTCAGCGTCGATAAATTATCAGACCCATGCGCTAAATGAAAGTAAGAAACTGAAAATGGAAAACGTCTTTCCATTCCAGAGAATTTTTATTTACACCGACTGCGTCTTCTCACCTTGTTTTTTAGTATTTAAACTTTTTTTCTTTCGCTAGCCCTTTTTTTTATCACTCATCTCTTGCACGATTCTACCAAATATATCTGGGTTAATGAGAACTCCATCGCAGTGGTAGTATCGTAGGTGTGCAATACTCATTCCGTATGTGTACTTAAACAACACAGCAGGAGAATAGAACACAAGTATGCACATACATAAATATCGATTCATCGAAAAGTTTTCTCCATATCGCTTTAAAACTCCCCTACAGCTTCTGGTTATTCAACCACTAATGAACATACTGGTGATTCCCACTAAAACGGCTATTAAAAGTCATACGCCTCTGAATAACTTCAACACAATACAAATCAAATGCTGCTAATCGATTTTTTCTCCACGTGATATTAAGAAATCTGATATAATAATGAAATAATTTACGTGAAAGCTTTCACAGTGAGCCGTCTCAGTCTAAATCCAGAACAAAACAACGGGAAACCACACGATAAAATATTAGAAAAATCAATTAGTATTTTATTTTCCTAACCATATTATTCATTTTATTCTTCCATCCTATATCGATACATAAATATTTGAATAAATTCAAGACCTTACACATGGTGACTGGCACGTCGATGCAAATGTCTCAATTGCGATGAGGTGAGAACGGGCATGCAAACAGATCTAGATCGATCACGGACAATTCTCTGCGTTGATGGAATATCTTCATCGCTTTCTCGATCACTGCTAGGCGAACTGATATTACCACTACTGCCACGACTTGATCTACGTCGTTGTTTATCACCGACGAATATTTGTGTAGGTGTTGACAATGTGGAAGTAGATGATGATGGTGAACCATTTGCACCACTACTACCACCAGATGTTGATGAATTCGATGATGAACCCAACGAAAAACCTCTCAAACGTGTAACTAGTTTCATGTCTAAGCTTCAGCATTCCATTTGTCAATAAATTATTTTATCTTTAACTTTTCACTCTTCCAACTTTACGTTTCTCAATATTTAACTAAAATATTGACATTGAATATTCTCAGCAATTTTCTACGGACAGACAAAATTATCTGGAAAAAATGATCCGAACTGTGTTCTATGCATTAGACGTATTCAGTCGTATATTGATCAGAGTCTCCGTAGATTATTTCACCGACTTTGTGTATTTATGTCAAGTTGTGTGATATATGCACACGTTGGGTTTTGTTCACTACGTCTTTGTCACAACGAGGGTACACAAAGCACCACGTTAAATTGCGCTTATCGTTCATGTACAACCTTCAAGCTTCATATCGTGAAAAAGGGTTGTGGTACTTGCCATTAATCGAGGAAATGTTCGTCGTAAATTATCAATACTTATCATAACATATTTATTTTATCATTTTAATGTCTTTTTCCATCATTTCATTATTCACTTCTTTATTCCTTTATTCATTTTTTTCTTTCGTCTTAAGTTGTGTATACACATCAACTAGGATATAGAATGTTTTCTATCTTGCATATTGTTACTCATGGCCATCGGATAACAAATTTTCATGATCTCACTGAGTGTGCTAACGTTGACCCCACAGGATCAATTGCCTCATAGAGATAATTTCGCTCGCTCAATCGAATCTGATTACATATATGAGTAGACATGTAAATGTTTGAGCTCACTCTTCAACAATGTCTTTTATAGTATCGGTAATGTAGCATCACCACATTCTACTCATTTTTCACAGTTTTATCATCAATACCAATTGATTAACTTGGTAATTTCTTCTTCTTCTGTCAACCCTGATGAAGGAGCTATGACATCGTACTCATTAATCTCCTCTTGTCTTTCACTTCCGGATTTTTTGTGCCACTCGTATCCGCAACTCTTCGCATTACTTTTTCTCCCTTCATTTTATTTTTTTCGTACCACTCAACGCACCTTTCTTTAATCCCATTGAAGAGGGTTAATCCGACGAATGTCGACCCACGCCAGCACTACCCGACGTTGTAATTCCAGGATTATCTAAACCTCTTTGCAATGTCGACCACTTACGAAGTTTTCGAATCAACACGAGGTGAATTTCTCACGCTTATCTTTAAACCAGCAACAATATCGATCAATATCAAATCATTCAACTAAAATTACATTGTCTACGTGATCAAATATTCATCACTTTGAATTTGTTTTCAAACACTTTCAACACTGCTATTAATGTTGATCGATAACTTTTTTTTGTACCATTACATGCTCGAGCGTCAATCACATCTTTCAAACATTTTTAAAATCCTGACAATTGAAAATTAACTTTATGAAATCAGTAATATGAGAATGAATTGTGCAACATTTCCAACATGATACATAGACATATACAATCATGAATATTTGACACATACACATGTAGATATAATTCAATGTATGTCAATGTGTTTCGTCACTGTATTGTCCGTCGACTAATAGCTCAATACTTGATTAAGTGCCATCTCGTTAGGCTCGATGACAATTCAGCCACCGGAGCGTGGCACGGATATATTAAATCGGAAAAAGAGAGAGAATATACCTCGTCGCTCGGGCTCCCGACCCCTACTGAGCGTCAACCCCGATTCTACGCCACCCCCGTATACTTCGGGCGTCTTCACTAACTCGAGTTATGTATATGTATGTCTATACATAGAAATACACATTTATGTGTACATATAAACCCGACGAATGTGATGTCTGTTACCGTAAGGCAATTGCCTACTCAAGACGCCACTCTACTACTTATTTCCTGTTTCTTAGCTCACATCATCCCATACAAACACCGACACATATTAGAATGATTATTATACTCATGTATTTGTAGACTTATGTATAATTTACACGCAAGTCACTATCAACAAGGTTTATCAGCCCACACGTACATGTCACAACCAGCAACACTTTCTAATGTGATGCATGACACACGTTCGTATCTGATAGGTTGCAAACCCTTGCTCAAGTACAATAATTTTCCAGCCTACTGCGACTGTGTAAACAAATGACAGTTGAAAAATAATTATCGACAGGATAATAATTGACTCATTTGGAAATTGACATTTCTTTGTTTTTTCATTGCCTTTGTTGATTTTACTTTTTTTTTTCGTTCAGCTACTTTTGAATTAATCGTTCACTTGTTATCGACATTGTGTCAATGTGAAATAGAGAAAATTATAGATTCTACGGCAATATTGAATTATAAATAGAACAGCTCGACTGTCGATGTTTGTTTTGGTAAATATTATGAAAAATAATAACGAAAGATTGCGATAATTGTCGAGTTAAAATAATTGGCGACAATTGAAGAAATCTAAAATCCCACACAATTGTAGATCCCCAGACACATCAATTATTCTATCTGCGTAATGCAAATGAGAACGGATAACAATCAATCCACAGTGGACATAATTATCGTAAAATGTTGATGAAAATAGTTATACCACATGGAAAAATAATTGGAACAATTTTTCCAAAATAACAATTGCCTAACATTTTGTTACAATTACAAATACTAAACCAATACGCGTTCAGCAACCTCATACACCTCCTAATTACCTTGCCAATCTGCGATACCACGAATATCCATATTCAATATTTCCAACTCAATTATTTGACTATAATTTACATTCGAAATTTCCAATCTTCTTCAGTCCTACATATTCATGAACCAGACGCTGTGTAATAACAAAAAAAATAATTTTTATATACCAAAGAATATTGACATGAAATTTCATCTGAATTGAAAAAGTTGGGACATGTGAGGAATTGACCACGACGGGGGTTGCAGTATAAAACAAGTAAACATTCATATATATATCAAACTCGGTTAAGACGGTCTGCGACGCCTGAACGGCGCGTTGCACTCATTCTCCCATCCTCCTTTTCTCTTGAATTTTACCCCTACCCTTGTTATTTTTTCTTTTTCTCTAGTAACGTATCCCGTCGGTCCACTCACACTCTCTTACCCATCCTGGCGTCCCGACGCCGGGTGCATTGGCACAACCATCGTATACATACACACCTAATCGTACGATATACTAACCCCCCTCAACGTTAAACCCCTCAATACCCCTCCGCCCCTCACAGCGTGCATGCCACGGCATTGCACATACAACCAATGCGCCGCGACGGCGAATATAACGCGAGTGAAACGCCCGTATCGACCTATACGCTCGACCCGTATCCGCGCTTGCTACGAACCCGCTTTTTCGTACATATCCAACTGCTGTGTATATAGATGAACATGTATGAAATAACGAAGAACACTGAGACAAACTGTACTAGACTCACGCCGCAGTCACAGTGGTCCCTGTAGTTATGCGCACAGAGCTTTATAACGGTCACTGGGTTATACGCGCGTTCAGTATATTTTTTTTCACGCTGTTATCAAAATTCATCTCTTAATCCATCCTCCTACGATACTTTTATAGCTATGTGTCTGTCTCAGTCGTAGATATATAAATTTTTTTTCTTCACTTTTTGTCATGTAGACAGATGGGTTTTGAAACTATTATTAGACGTGGTCACGCAATTTTCCACAACTTTTTTTCTCCGCAACAATTTTCATGAAGATAATCGACTTGTATATCGGGTGTTGGATGAACAGAATTTTTTTGTTGTTGTTGGTTGGTGTTGTTTGTTTTTTTTTCTCGTCGTAGATATTAAAAGGGACTCTGTCTTAATTTAAGTTGGAAGTAGTTCAATGCCTAGGTCACAGACACAGACACACTGTGTGGTAACGCGTGTGACCTATGAATAAATAACTTTGGAATTCAATTTAATCTTCATTCGTATATTGCTTGATGTATATATGTATGTATCATACAGTGATATTTGTTAGCTGTAAATTTGAAAAGTATAATTAACGATGATGGTGAATGAATTATTAATATGCAAAGTAAAGTTGGTGGATATTGAGTTATAAAAATTGTATAAACGTACGAAAATACACAGAATTCAAGTTCACAAACTTTTTTTTGTGGGAATAGACAATACGCGCGTTATAACCGTTAGACGCGCGACACGCGACTGACGACGCATTGCGAGAGAAGATCGTGTGGACGATGAGCGCGCGACTGGTTGTGCGCGCGAGTTTCGCTCGCTATTTAGTTGTATGAAGGCGACGTAAGAAACACATTAGAAATACATTCGATGATGAAATATTCTATTTTTCACTATTCATCATTCAATTTAGCATCAATAAAATAAAATAAACAATGACATCTGTAATGTGACGCATAGATTGGTGATTGAATCTTGAGACGAATCTTGCAGTTATCAAAAAATTCTGTTTGGAGTTAACAAACTTTTGAGTCATCATCTTCCATATGAAAATAATCAGTTGTTTCATTTATTATTCTTCTTCTGCAGTCATTCCATTAATAAACCTGTTCATTCTTGCCACACTGTCGATATCGTCGGATTCATTATTCAAGCCGATAGACGACCAAGCGTTAGCAGAGTTTGATATCTTGAGCCGATAATATCACTCGCTTATTTATTTTCCTATTTTCTCATCAACTGTCTCTTCTTCGCGTGTTGTCTATTCCGTTATCGACGGGAAGAAATGAGGACGCAGGGAAAAGGTGATGAAGAGGAAGAGAATCAGTTTGCGGATTATGCGGTCACGGACTTTGTGGTATTAAATTATTATGTCATTGTCGCTGGATAGATATTAGAACAATTATCTGGACTAATGAACGAAAGTATAGGTAATTCCATTGCCATTCTTCCTGACTATTGATTCATTCATTATCGGAAAATTGATAGCATTTTCACAACAATTGTTTGGTGATGTGAATGATGATTTTGTTTCATGTCACATGTGGTTATTGATTTTGTTATTATACTCACATGAGATAGTTATTGTCCTTGTTTATATTTAATGAACATGATTGGTACATGCGGTCTTCATGTTTATTCAAAATAACCAATCAAATGTTTTGTTTATCAATTAATTTTATTTATGTGCGATTGAATCCCACACAAATAACGTTTTTCATCAGATCTATCACCGTTCAGTGAATTTTGTTGTCGGTTAATGTACACACCAAGTCGAAGGGATCACAGATAGGTAAAAAAGTTTCGTTTTATATTTTCTCAAATAGAATGAACTAAAATGTTGCAATATTTTCATCAATCAGCAAATGTTTGATTTGTCCAATCGCACATAGGATAGTATCATAAAAAAATCACCAGAGCTTAATTAATTTCCGCTCTTTGAATATTAACCAATATCCGCTTCTGAAATATTTAATAATTCAAAAGCTCCTGCAATTTTAAAGTGCACATTAAAAAGGCATACGATACGACAAATGCGTTCGGTATTTTCATAAATCCTACAGATGAATGTAAACCCAAACTCGTACATTTTATCGACAAGGTTTGTATATATGGTGAGGTAGATAAGTGAATATGTATGTGCGGAAATGGAATAGCAGGGTTGGGTGCTTGTTGTGACGCAACGAGAGTAATTATTATGTAAATTATCAGGAAATGACTGTGACCATGTACCCAAAATTGAATATACGATTTTTCCGCTCTCACATTATTTTTCACTATGTTAGTCACAAAAAAAAGGAGGTTTATACCGTTTGCGTTATCAAACTTATGCAGGAATATAAATGAATTGATATCGTGCACCATGCGATAACGCACATGCCAATGCGTATTTACTCAAATAAAAATGTAACAACCTCGACTAGTAAAATTCATGGAAATAACAATTTATACATGTTCGACAATTTTTAAGTCCGATATTTATTTGTGGCATTCGAGTAATACCGACATAAAATCAACGGTTTTGAATTTCATTTGAGAATGTGTGCATTATTGATTCAATCACTTGCATTCAATGTCTATTTTCCGTAGTCATTCACTATTATACCATCATTGAGTGGCAGTGGAATCTGATTAAATGGAGGAAGAAGTAATTGAAGACGTTTCTAGTGAATGTACATGTAGGATAGAGGACAATCGTATTGACTATTTGTTTTTCTTTTGTATAAGACACTTAACCTCAATCTTCGCTAAATCTTGTAGCGATATAAAGGTTGAAGTTTGTACATGTTTGATTACACAACTGTACCATCAACTACAAAGATGAGCTTGCATCTCCCTTGCCATATTTCAATTGTGATGCTTATCTTGTCGAACTTTTGAACTCTGTAAGCACAACCGACTTCATGCAATTCCATTCACTTTGTACTTTCAAAATTTCTTTTTTATCTTATTTATTTGTCTCTTCTCTATTCCTATAAAAGATTGATTTTATCAGCTGGAATCATATCCTACAGAACAGTACATGTGCCCTCGTACATATTCAATAGAATGATGAGCACTTTCTTTGTTCATATCAGCACCAGTGAAAAAAATATTCGAACGACATTGAAGAGAATAACAACGTACAGAAGCCTAAATTTTTTCACCGTCTACTTTTTTTCGATGCGACATTATTTTCATTTTTGTTTTTAATTCAAGAAAGTGATGGGGGATTGTGAGTACAAACACAAGTTTGTCTTGTTATTTATGCATGGGACGATTGCCTGGCCTCGAGAGGAATATTGGCTCGAGAGTTTGCGAAACAGAGTCGAAACGAGAGAGAAAAAAGAGAGAGGACAGAAGTGAGACTATATGCGAACAACGTCTCGGCGCCAGCGAACTGTATATGTACTTTATTGTTTCTCGTTAGTTTCCAACTGCGATCCGGTATTTTATTTTAAAAACCACCATCCAGTCTTTTTGCGTGGTCACCTTTTTTTTCTTTCTCATTCATCTATAAATTCCATACATGCACAATCGAAATTCAATTGCCGCTTACAGAGAAAACAAATTTTCCATATTCTTTTTAGTTTCGTTATTATGGAAAATAGTTGGTTGAATATAAAGTGCTCCACAAAGTTTCCACATATTCTGCTCGTTCAACAACAGATTTAGTAATGTGTGTAGCGCATTATTTTGTCATAGTGATATTAAAATGTTTTTTTTTTCAATTTTTTCATACGCACACACACTCAACCATCAACCGCATCATAAAATTCACTTGTGCACTGTTGTATACGTATTATTTACTCTTGTATAATGTACATGCGCGTATTTTATGTTGTGAGTAACAAAGCGTGCGCGTTTACACGGCCATTTATCCATCCCCTTGGCTGCAAGCCCAAGGGTTAATCTACCCTCTATGCCAGACGAAGCGTATGCTTAATCTATACACATATATACATGTATTGTAAACTCATTTTACATATGATAGAGGTGAAAAAAAAGCTGCACGTACAATATGCAGTGTCAGACGCACATCGCAAGAGAGCGTCGAACCCATGACCCAATCATTGCTACATGCTTGGTTAGATATCTTTCCCTCATATCACCGCTGAACGATGCCAAAGGATTCTCAGCATATTTACTCAGTCTGAACGTTGGTGGTCGTTGTGTGTTTTAACCCTTCGGTCACATCGTGATCATTACGGTGCATTTTTAAATTAAATTTGGTGATTTGTGTTAGGAATTGTTCATAATGCAATTGATGATTTTATTTTCCGAAGGTTTGTCAGTTTTGTATTGAACATAGAAAATATGAATGCTTCAAGCATGAAATATTTATTGTACTTTGATTTTGATAAAAGTTGTGATAAAAAGATCGTGGCGCCGACTAGACGGCTCTTATAAGAAATTTACTGTGTGATATGGCTGTTTTTGTTGAGTCGTCAATCGACAAACAATAACTTTAGCAAAAGTCGGTGGACGAAAACTTCAGAAACTTCGCAATTCGGGAAGTCGATGGGAGTAATGAAGACACGGAAATGTTACCGAGCGTTGCGTCTGACTGTAAAATATCAAAATAAAATGGATGACAATTTTTTTTCATCCCTCCAGATGATAAATCCCCTAGAGCAAAACCCCAATTTCTAGGATATATATTTACACACTACACCCCCTTTTAATCATACCCCATCTTTAATCTTGACACAAATATCCTCCACATCATGAGACCATTCGTGGAAGCTTCGCGTTTCTTTCATTTCATTTCCGTTTGTGTGAAGTGTTGTAATATGAAACAAAAAAAAAAGTGAAAAATCTCCATTTGGTAATTTCCCTTCTGTTTGTTTCTATTATCACTGTACAATTTAATCATCATTAATTATTTACGCTATTCAATCGGAAAACGTTGTGCATCAATAAACAATTTACACCTACACCACTGCTCTAATTCGATGGAATATCATCAAATGGAGAATTTCAATCATAATTGAAATGTATCAAGCGAAATTCTCACAAAATTTCCCGCCATCGCAATCAGCTTCTTTGTTGCAGTTCAAATTATTGACAGCGCACTGTGAAAGAATTTCAAATGAATGTATTTTATATATTCCATTGCACTGTCCGAGAAATAAAGATTCAAGAGTCAGACAGCGATAAAGAGAAAAGAGATGAGAAGTATTGCAAATGTATCTACAAAGATACTGCGAGAGCCGATGGCGTTCAATGGTTACACAGCGCAAAATCGATACTTACTTTCGAATGCGGGCCATTCTGATGACGTAATCCGCGATACAAACATACATAAATAATAGTTTAAATTGTCATAATCAATCTTTAGAGTGCCTATGAAATAATGAATTGAGACAGCTGAAACAATACTCAGATAATTGAAACGAAAAGTAAACAAAGGAATTGGATGACATTGTATTCTGCTGATAGAAAAACCAAAATGGAGGAACGAATTGGAAGGACAAAGCGCGATGATGACAGGAATAAAGGAAGAGAAAAGCCCAACAGATAATAACCAATGAGTAGCGTCAACAACAGCAACACGACGACCACCAGCATCACAATATGATATTCGCGCTCTCTTTCGTCCGATTATACTTCCACTCGATAGAGCATGATCGAGATCGATTGCACGACACAAAAGAGCGTGTATACAACTCAACTCTGCGCCCAACACGATACCAAAGGGTTAATTATAAAAAGTGTCGGTCGATCGAGCACCTCAAACAATATACACGAGATGGTGTTGACTGACAATTATATATTCATGTCCATATGTACCTAAACGAACACATAAAGATTAACAGCGATCATTTACTCTCTCGTAGAATGACATAACCTAACCTATAATAATCTGCATGTTTTTTTTTTTTTTTCAACGCGTTTGACACAACGAACTTCTCTACTGCACAAAGTCAAAGCACCAAATATGGATCGTTCCAACCAACGCTTTTACATTTGTATGTATTTCATACAGACATTGAAGTATCCATGATGATACGAGGACAAAAAAAAACTTCATAAGCTTTTCAATTCATCCACTCATTAACCTCTAACGTATAATATAACGAAGAGCATTTCAGGGCCACTGAATTTTCTATATAAAAAAAAGAAATAAAATATAGCTACACGACTTTTTATGCTTGGCTGACATTGCCTCGAGGCGCACTGAGCGCAGATGTATAAGTAAAGCAAAGGAGATACAAAAAATAAAAGAGAATGCAGGAGGCAAAGGAAAAAATGAAACACGACGTTGTAAATGTTAAATGAAAAACATCAGCGCTCGACTGAAGATGATATACACTGGCCGTTTGCTTGGTTGAATATTATATTTTATAATCGTCGTCTATGTTTATTGTATTTTATTATTATTCACATGTAGATATATATGGATATAATTTTGGTTTTATTTTTTTTTTCGTAATATGTTAATTGAATTGAGATATAGAGTTGCGCAACACGATACACTGCCGAAATAAAGGGGGAATGGTTTCTCATCAGTGACTTCAGGTGCAACCAAGCGCATGAGATTATTTTATTCAAGCACACCTTAGACTCTTAGGAAGTGATCGATCAATTATATCGTGACATCGAGCGTGCGGCACTCTCAATGTTCACCCCACTTTACCTCTTGGGAATAAATCTCACTTGAACATTTTCGTATATTTATACATAATGTGTATATATCTACATATAAATATAATAATGCACTTCTCAATGTCGAACAAACTTTTTTTTTCTTCTTAATTACACTGTGATTGCATTTCAAAAGCTTTATCGATAATTCTACAACTTGAAATACAAATGGATGGAATATTAATGAATGTTCTCGACTATTATTCGAAATTGAGCAGCGCGAATGAAATGAAGATAGTTCTGTCGATTTTATTGCTGAGGAATTGTTTAGTTCGTTGATATGATTTATTTATTTATTTTTTTTATTATGAAATAATTATTGAGATTACCTTGCCGTCCAGGGCAGCACTTTGCTGCCCTCAAAACTGATTGAACGCAGTTCGTACTTGGAACGTAACCTGAGTGGCGATCCTGGTGTCGCGTTGTTGCCGTACAGAAAGCTCTTGACACTCTTAGCATTTGGACTTGGCACAAGGGCATAACGTCGCGTCGGTGCGTTCTCGCGCGCGCATTGATTCGTCGTCCGCCGCAACGAACTCATGCCTCCTTAAGTTTCCGGAGTCGTCGTAGAAACGACGACAACACCAACGCGTATCAGCATATATACAATGCACTTGAATTTCTTTATTTTTATTTATATACCCGACACAATTTTTATTTACATTTGTCTATTATTTACATGAAACAAATATACATGAACACTTCAGACACATAAACATAATACAGAGAATAAAATTATTCTGTTGACATTCATTCGATTCTCAGTCAATTTGCATTTTGATATTACTTCACAGTCACTTGTAATATTTATATTTCCAACTATTATGATAATGAATCTTGGCATTGTTCCAAGTGTGAATAAGACATCTTGTTTATATATATGTAGAGTTGTGGCGGAAATCACCTGTGAGTAACAGGTAGTTGGCACTTCAACAACATGACGGAATGTCCAGGCCTTGTAATAACATTTACGTCATATTCTGTATTTTCATTCTCCATTACAGTTTACTCTTCATCAATGTCACTATGATCCTCTCAAAATAAACCCAATCGATATTCTTAATTAATTCCCACCAAATGATCAGCAATGAGATAAAAAAATGTTACAATGCAGCAATAAAATGCTGCAATAGAATTAGCAAAAGGTAACAATTCAAAAACTTCAATTGATATGTTTGTTTGTAGTTCACGTGAAGTGTGTGCAAAGTCTTTTGTTATTTCTTATTTTTTATTTGTCACTCAAGAATTTTTTTTTTATTTCTATTCCTCACTGGATTTTTTGAAGTGAAGCTGGATAAAATATGAGTCCAGCGTGGAACTCACTCGCTCTGACACTGAATGCAGGTATACTTACAGGGTGTTAGCATAACCCTCGTGCCACCTTCCACAATCGCGACGAACACCCCACCATAACTACCCCACACACGCTCCAAACTATTGCACCCCGTTGCGCCGCGCATATCACAGCCACCTTAACGTTAGTGAGACACGTGACTGCTCGATTTCATGCAGACACCCGCGGGGGTGGCGAAGCCTTCACATTGTATCCTCTTGCTGAGGGGCTAACTTCAAACCAAATGCCCACGCGCATGCGTTTTACATGAATCTGTATGACTATAAATATAATTTTGATATATAGACATAATTTTATTCGCCCTTTCCAACTTGTGAATAGATAGTTCTCACGTGATAGGTCTGGAAAGACATCAGGAGAGGATTTTTTTAGAGGTAACAATAAGCGAAATATCCCCCAAGGGAGAAAAAATTTTTTTGTATATTTTTAGCAGTGTAATACTCATGTTGATGGATTGAAATATTGCAAAATGTTTTTGTTGATGAACTGAAATTTTTTGGAAATGATATAACAAAAGGTTTCTATTTGATTGAATTGAATTTCTCCAACAGTGTTGTGAATGTGTTGTTGAGTTGGTCGATGCGCTTTCGGTATAACAATTAGGTAACTGACATGAAAGTGACGAAGGAAAAAAGGATAATAATGTAGAGTGTGTGAACGTTGTTGATGTAAAACGATATGGCAGTTAAAAAATTTATGCAATAAATTTTTAATACCCAACTGTGCTGAAAGCACGTACCTTTGCTGTGATATTTCACCTGTCACGCTAATAAAATGTGAGATGGAGATTTATATCATTCTATATGTACGTTAAATTGGGTGGGCTTGGTTTTTATGTTTGTTGACGTTGCGAGGGGACGCGCGAAAAATGGAGATGAGAATGGAGATTTCACGTTTTTAATATTTTTTTTTCTTTTCCGTTACTTCGGTTCTTTTTTTTTCTGGTGAGTTGTCAGACATTTGTTTGCGTGACTGAATTGTGGAATTTCGTTGATATGGAGGGAGAAGAGAAATGAAATGGGGGTTGGATATGAAGTCTATTCGCCGAAGCCAATTTGCGGCCAAATCATTTCCAGTGATATTTTTATATTCGATGGAAAAATTTCCACATGATGTAGTTGCATGAGGGTTTGGCTTTATCTCATCCGACAATGTTGTGAAACGGAATCAGTTCTCATGGACTCATAGTAGTATGAAGCATTGTTATATTTATTCTGAAGTAAAAAAAAAACAAATATATTGGGTATACATTAAATATACAGGATGGCGCTGGTGTCCAGTTGCTTGCAGGATATTTTTTCATAATTCCCTTTTACACTCTGATCGAGAATGCCAAATAAATTGTGTTCTAGATTGTGACTCTACGTATCATTAAACAGCGTATTACACATTTTGACATTTTATCCTCCTTTCTTTTTTTATCTCAATTTTTTTTATCATTTTTCTATCTTTATTTCACATTCTTCGCACTTCCGTTCGGTTGTCTATTCCGGTTTTGTTCTATTTTGTATTTACAGTGTAGCACCACGTTGACAAACATACATTATATATGTGTGAATGTGTATATCTCAATGAACTAGAAAACGAGAATTGCCAGAGATTACGAAAGTCTACAGCAAAAATATATTTGCGTAGAGAAAAAAAATATGATGGCAAGAATAAGAGCAAGATATTCTCGCACGTAGTACGATTGAGAGCACATGATTAGATTCATTAAAAAGGTTTTATTTTTCCATTTTTTTTTCTTTTCCTTGAGAGTAGAAACGCGAGAGAAAAGTTGGCGAGAGGGTGGCACAATAAATGCGACCCAATTATGAGTTTTTTCTTTCTTTTCTCCATCTCGTTCATACGATATATATTCCTGTCATCGTGGAACATTTTATGTTTGAATGGCAGATGATAATTAGACAGTCTTTTCACTGACAGTCGGTGTTATTACTCTTTCATATCGTTTCTAATTCAACCTTATTACATTCACAAAGAATGGTCGTTCGACGTTCGATTTTTATATATCAATAGTACGGTTTTGATCGATATGACAAATACTTGTTTATGTTATCCCTAGAGCAAAGCGTATATACCCAGCACCCAGTATCGTTTTCATTTATTTATCAAAAATTTATGTTCATCTACTCAGCTATTATCACTAACACGCACAGGGATATGCATAATCACACCAAAATTGTATCTTTCCTTTTATTTCATCTGCATAAATTTTTTCGTTATATTTTTTTCTTCATTAATTAAATGACAATGTTAAGCATCAATGAAACAATTGTAATTAAAAAGCCAAATATTATGTGACTAAAATGACAGTTGAAAATTGCAAACCTCAACAATTTATTTGATCCAATCATCTTTTTTTTTAATTTGTTTTCGTTATTGAGGCCAAAGCAATTCCCATTGCCGGACTCTGCAGTCCCACTCAATTGCATGGAACAAACCATATCTCGTGAAGAAAGGTCACGAAAAAACAAAGGGAGGAAAAAAGTATATTACTGGACGGATCGAGATCGGATATGATTCGAGTGGCAAGTGAAAAGTCCAGCTGATATGATCCAAAGAGGATCTAGACTTACTTAGATAAAAAAACAAAATAATTAAACTGTCCATTTGATGGATCAATTTTGACAATAGAAAAAAAAAAAGAAAACTGTGTATCGTGAATACAACTAATACATCAGTTCTGTCAAATCCAAATCTTATAAGCCGGCAATGGAATGGATTGGACATTGGCAAAAAAAATGTTTTTCCTATATCGTCAGTACAAAACTCTCGGCAGTACATATGCGCAGTGTATGTATGTGACAAATATATATATGATACATATATTTTTCTTTTATTTACTCGTTTAATCGGCAAGCTCTGTGCTCAATAAATCCCGAAAGATTGTCGTTAATGATTTCTGCCAATTGCAATGTTAATTTTAAATTTGCATTTCGGGTTCTGAATCATCATGGAACCAACTCGAGGGTCTCGGTGGTTCATTCACCCTTACTGTCTCTCTCTCGGAATACCTCGTAGATCTCGTGAAAGTGCTCGTGATACCACCACCGGTATTACCAGGAGCTTGGCGTGTTCCAGCATCGAACGATGCCATAACTTCAATCCTATCACCACGTCGAACAGCTCTCGGTGTAGTTTCTGTTGAACTTGCAATTTCTTCTGGTTCTGGTGCCCATGTACGGAGATTTCTCGCTGGCAATCGCCAATGTTCGGCAAACTCCGAACTTGATCTCGTTAAACTCGGTTGACTGAGTGAACGTACAATTGAATCCGCTTCAAATGAACTTATGCTAACATCATCTCGTTGCATCTTGAAATCTCTAATCGTTTCTGACTCTGATCTGAGATCTACTTCACTACCACCACGAATTGTTAAACTCAATCGCCTGCCGGCTGCAGCTTGTGATAATTGCTCTGGAGCATCCCGGGTTCTTATTGAAGTTCCACCATCGCTGTCATATTCATAAAGAGTTGGTAATGATGATCGCCTTGATCTACTGTCCCACTCTGAACCTTTACTACGTTTATATCTGTTACCACTTTTACTTGATGCAATAGATGATGATGGTGGCGGTGTCAAAATACGAATAATTACATCCCATTTTGAAGGTGGGAAGAGCGTTTGATACCTCGCATCTTTTCTTATTAATTCGTAGTCTTCCTTGACTACAGCTTCAGACAATAATGTCCGTAAAGTACTTTCTGTTGTTATAACCTCTCGCCATTTGTCACGCTCATCATCCGTCAATTCTCTGCTGTATTGTGGCTCAAGGACACGTGAAAGTGTTTCCCATTGATCACCGACACTCTCAGTATCAAGACCGTGCGATGATCGCGACGGCATTTCAGCACGGCTATAAGTCGGCTCAATTGTTGAATCTATCTCATCCATTGTTCTTATAGGAATATGATCATTGACAAGAGTTAAATTCGATGCAGAACTGACATCTGAAAAA
Organism: Meteorus sp. PSUC_FEM 10030008; assembly: GCA_018881525.1. Taxonomy (NCBI): domain Eukaryota; kingdom Metazoa; phylum Arthropoda; class Insecta; order Hymenoptera; family Braconidae; genus Meteorus; species Meteorus sp. PSUC_FEM 10030008. The sequence goes on from JABMBR010003297.1 coordinate 21,775, forward strand.
TTCTCCCACTGCGGTGGTGACGGCGGCAGTTCTTCTGTTGGATAATTTCTAATTGTGACATCCCATTTGGGGTCAGGTTGTGGTCTCGCGTGATACTCTGTAACTTGTCTCCGATGACGTTCAACATCTTCAATTGTCTTTTTCTCCGTGACTGTACGGAGAAAGACATCATCCACCTCATGAGTAGTTATTTCAGGACGTCTCAATGCTACGACTGGTTCTACTAACGGCTCGACTTCTTCTCTAATATGTTCACGTTGCTGTTGAATTGAGGTGTGAGTAGGTGCAATCGGCGGTGGTGGAGGTGGAGTTGGCGCTAAAATACTCGCGACTCTATACTTGGCATGTGACGCATCTGTCATTTCGGTTGTAGTTCGTGTTTCTGTAAATTCTTCCAAAGTTGTGAGCGATCGGGGACGATGTAATGTTGTTGCCGGTGAACCCTGTTGCGGTGGGGATAAAATTTCCATACTTTCTCGTTCCGCTTGTTTTCTCAATATTCTTGAATAAACCGGTGGGGTCTGTTGTCTCGAGATCATGCTACTCGGTGGACTGTGAAGCTCTGGTACATATGAGAATGTTGTCATTCGAGGTGTAGGACTTTCAATAGATCTTGTAGTCTCCTCACGTTCGAGTATTGTCGTGAGATTCCTCTCTAAGGCGATGCTGGCGTCAGATTCTGAGGGCAATGGACTCGGAGGCGGTGGTGGTGCTCTCTTAACTCTCATTTGAACATCAAACTTGGGTTCAATGGGTACAGCCATATGATGACGTGGTACAGAAATTCTTGAAGCATTTGCACTGACCATTCCCATCGACGTTTCAATGTCCGCAGATGTTTCTGAGTATAACGAACTGCCCATACGCATCTCCTGAGTGTGAATAAACGCCTTATTCTCATACGAATCTGCTGATGATATTGGCAATGATCTCACTTCATCTATTTGCGACAATCCAGGTGTCAATGACGTGTTAGAACGAGTGGTGTGAATGATCTCATCGAAGCCATAGGCGTGGGTTGTTTCCATGCCAACCTCAGAGTGGCTTTCACTTGGATAATCACTCGGAAGTGTATCGGAGTGATCAATGACAAGATTCGCTTCACTGCCCGAAGATGAAGCAGCAGCATGAAGAAGCGCCCGTGGTATCTTAAGACCCTCGAACATGGATATATTACCGAGGGATGAGCCAGATAATTTTGTTATCTCTGATCCTGTAGCACTGCCAAATGGATGTCGATGAACGACACGTATGTTACGACGCTTCAAACACAGATACGAACATCCAAGACCGAGCAGCAATAGCGATAGAAATAGCAACGCACAAATGGTCAAGAGGATTTGAAAACCTTTTAATGGCGGCTCGGTGAGTGGTTCAACTGGGATTGGTGGCAATCTAAAAGATTAAATGAGCCAGTTTTATACACATGGAGGAGATTCAGTTAATTCAATAGGATTACGATGGCATAAATGGCGAAGGAAACGAAGAGAGAAATATACTCACACTCCTTCGGCGATTGATGGTTTAGGCGTTATTGGCGGTGGATATCTACAGATTATCGTAATAACCTCGTCGCCATCCATTTCAAGCCCCGGATGGAAACGGACGACGATATTATTTGTGAAGACACGTTGTGGATCTTGTTTGGTGCCGCATCCTGATTCAAAAAAATTTGTATTTACCGGTTGTATCATTATAAAAATATTATGAAAACATATTCTTGTGATGATTTCACGCGTTCACATTCACATACCCTTTAAAGGCAGCTCCAAATCAGCGTGATCCAACCCACGTCCCTTTACCATACACGCACTATTCCGATCAAAGTCTGCGTAGGCGACACCGTAAAATGGCTCTTCAAACTTCAATTCAACTTGCATACTACCTTGGCCACAATTCAAATAGGCTTTTGTACGATTGAGAAATATTATTGGTGATAGTTCGTCCAACTTGGTGACTTTGCCATCGAGTACGGTGCTCGGCGGTAGTCCCGGTTGATATTCAATGCTGTTACCTTGTGACGCATAATTGCTTTGTGTCGTTACTTGTCTGAGTCCAATAGCGACAAGTACGAACGTCAGTGTGGGCCACATTGTCTAAAATTGAAAAATCATCGTCAATATTAAAATTAATTTTTCTAACACTTCAAACAAATTCTTTATCAATCGAATGTCTATTGGCAATTTAATGTACTTTAAATATGATACAAAGAGAACATAAAATTGCAATGCATTGAAGTGTGCCAGATAGAATTCCAGTTTCAGAACTTTACTTTCACTCTCAATCAGTTGAGTCGTTCTGTTGCGACAAAAAAAAAAGACAGTCAGAGGCTATTTGCACGTGCGTGCATGCGACCGGACCGCAGCTGCAAGGACGTGGAAACGCTCGATTTAGTGCAAGGTATTGCCAACTGTGACTTTTCCAATCACATATGCATACACAACCACAAATACCCAATGGATTAGCAGATAAATAACTTCAATATCCACACATTGTTCTTCACAATACAATCGAAATTCATATTGATTCAATATACATTATTTAACATTCACAACTGTTCTACACACCTCAGAAACAATTGGTCCCGACATAATCATTTCAATTTGAGGTCACGGGTGTGATGATAGATTTCCGTCATGAATTATGCACTCATATCCACAACAGTTCTCATCATGTTTAACTACAATGTGTTTGACGTAAAATTTATTCACTTGAATGGTGACATTCATCGTGTTTACATCAGTGGAGAATGAGAAACAAAAAGACAGGGAGTAGAATGGTGATGTAAAAAAAAAATGATCACAAGACGTGATCTCAGCACACACGATTGGAATGATCTCGTCGAGCAGTCACTTCTTATCACACACGCTCCAACGCACCTTCCTTTTATCCTTATGTATATACTCTATATATATACACAAGATCGCATCGTCTCATCAAGTATATATAACCGACCTTTTCATTTCATTTATTTCTCTCCTTTCTTTCTGTTTCGTTTCACTGTGAGATCAAGGTAACTTATGCAAATTCCAGAGTTGCATCAAGCGTATAGACACTGAATCACGTCGATGATCATGGCATTGCGGAATTCCGCACCGAGAATGACCAAGGAAGCTGCACGGGTTTTTCATATATTTTTTTATTTTCTCTATTTCTCGTAGCTTCGTCTTCTCTAATTTATTTGCTTTGGTGTGCACTTGGTTTTTGCTTGTCTATTTTGTTCCTTTCTAACGTTGCACATTGCGCGCACGAGCGCAGTGCTCCCTGAGTTAAATACATCAGTGCAAGAATCATGCTCCGTTGCGCAGAGACACCGTTATCATCCAAAGACAGAAACACTACGTTGCTCTATGAACATTTTTATATCCACGCGAAATTCTACTTTTTTTTTTCATGAAGTATTAGTCATATGAACATTTTTTTATATTCTCACGTTATGCTTTATATGGTCACACAACAGGAGAAACACAATTCCCACGATGGAGATGAAGATTTTTCAAATAATTTTATTCATTAAAAGTGGGAGGAAAAAAAAAGGATGTCTCAATTATAAAATAATTTTAATCCAACTCACCGTCATTTTTCCAATTCAATCTGGTGTCTCCTCAACCCTGAACCGGTCGTGGCTACGTCATGGTTTCAGCTCTGAAATTATAAATAGTGGATGAGTTAAAAAATAAAAAAATTAAATTACACATTACTTCTATTTTATTCATTATAATATTCTGTCATTGTGATTAATCGGTCGGTAGGAATTTAATCGTGTAATCAATGGGTTTATATACATCGTACAAATTATAATTTCCCGTACGTGCTTTAAACTTTTGATGAAGTGTTGTAAATATGTATATATTTTACAAACAGGTGAGTCAATGATGTGCGCACGTATAGTCACCGCTCACTGTCCATCGGGGTCCACTTGCGTTCAATGGAACCTTCATCGTTTCCGGTCATACACATTGAATAATTTGCTGTTCTATAGCTTATATTCACCACAAGACTTCATTATTCCCTTCTATAAACATATCCCCATTCTCTTTCACATTGTGCTACTGAAATTAGCCATACCTACACGTATTACCAATTAACTATCGTTCGCCTCGTTAGCATGCAAGTGAAATAACTCCAAAACGATAAAATAAGATGGAGGAATTATTTATTTAATCCCTCAATCATCTACTCCAAATGTACTTTAGACACACAGTCATCATTACATCGACACGATAATTATATCAATCATTATTTTAATTATAGAAAAAAAAATACTGTTGCGCAATTAAAAGTTGGATAAATTATTTATATGAAATAAAATCATGAGATATAAATTCTTGTATCGTGGTTTAGTATTCAATGCTTCAGAAACTGGCTCAACACTTTTTTTTTCTTCCTTTTTCCTACTTCCACGAAGTAGATTGCGCATATTGTGAGGCGTGGTGTTGGTTATTCACTATTCAATGGACTCAACATCAGTGACACAGCCTATGATGTCAAAAGAATGTTTACGCATGTACTAACACACGAAAAAAAAAAAGTCACATTGGAATTCAGTGGAGGATTTTCAAATATTTCAATTTAAACCAGCAACATGAATACAGCCAAATATTCCAAAATAGAAGGGCGTAAACATTATTTCTCCGATAATTAAATTGCTCCATTTTCTCGATAAAATCGATATAGAAATTCCACAATATTACTCACACTTCCACTCAATTCTCAGTAACATAAACTAAATTAATTCATAGAAGAAAAAAAAAATTACATCAATGCGAATAAATTAAATTATTCATCCAACACTTTCACTCGCATATTTCCAACTTCCATCCCACCATCTTTCACATATTTTTAATTCAGACATTCGAAAATTTATTACCAACTCCACAGATCTTTGTTCTCCCCCTTCTTCACTTGTATGTACAGTCGTCAACGAAACGTGAAAGAGTTGAAGAAAAAAAAAAATCTAATCACCATTCAATATTTAACTTTAAATACAGAGAAGAATTTACGACGCCATATGGGCAGTTTAATAACCACCAGGGGGAAAAAGATGGACGCGGAGTGAGGTTTACATACATGTTCCCTAAACATATATCTATATGTATATACCTATATCTGCACAAAACGTTGGGCACACCCGCAAGAGCTATATACGCTCAACCTCACCCGCCTTCAAATTCCTTCGTCGAGGTTTCATTGCCCATTACTCATTCTCAGTGCGTACATATCTGCTATAGGGATGTACTAACATTCTCGTACACTCGAGTAATGCCGATGGGGTTTCGTCGGGATCGTTTTCGTCCTGGGCCCTTACTCGTACGTTTGTTCATATGGATACATCATCTATATACATATATATATATGTGTATTTATATATCCAAAAAGCCTTGGGCATTATATGGCGCGAGAGACGTGAAGTATAAGGAAAAACATCGCGTGTTAAGAGAAACACTACAATACTCTTTTATCTATACAATTTTCACTCATCTTAAGATCTACCGAGCACGACGTGAGAGATCGTAAACTGCCCTCTAGGATAATGCGTCATTTTTTATTATCATTATTTCCCGCTTCTTTTTCTTTATTTTATCCTGCATCTCTGTCTTTCCAACTTTACTTCTCTATGTAATAAAAAAATATTTTCAACAATTTACACGCGGAAATAAAATTTGTGTCTGTATAAAATTAAACAGTTGGATACGTTGAGGTTTTTTTTTCAACACCGTCAAAATTGCGGTGGAACGTTGAACGTTGCTGTACTACGTGCATAGTTGCAGTGTACTATTTTGTATACTACATGATAATGCATTCCGTTATCTCAACAACCTACGAGTTATTTCATTGTGTTTTATTTTACTCTTATGGTACGTATAAACCTCTAGATGAAAAAAATGTTTTAAGTGTCATTGTAGATTATTTTGAAAATTTTTGACACATGATACTGCCACAACTATATAACCAACTTGTTTCAATACTCTTTGGTATATATATAGTGATCGCGAAAGGATAAACCCACGCGTTGTCGCTTTTTAAAGTCGAAGGCGCTTGAAAAGCCAAAGGAGATATATATATATATATATATA
>JABMBR010003308.1:0-27851 GCA_018881525.1 Meteorus sp. PSUC_FEM 10030008
CCCCCCCCCCCCCCCCCTTTCCTTCACTTTTATGTATTCTTCTCTCTCCCTGGACTTTTATTCCCTTTTATTCCATCGCGCACATATACAATAAAGTCTTGTGTCATGGCATAAACAAATAACCGAACATGAATGAGAAAAAGAATTATTTTTACATAGATTGATAGATGTTCATTCGTTATTAGATTTACATTGAAACTGATGTAACAGATCAACAGTAAAGTTAGGTGTAATGCAGTGAATGCACTGGAGAACCAACACATTTTACTTCCATGATGAACCTCGTGGAATATGAACACTTCACAGGTTCACTGACATTTAATTGTTGATTCTGTTGTGCTCAACTAAGTTCATGTTTAAAATTTGAATATGAGACTTGTGAGCAGTCACAACTTCATTCGATCACATGACATTGAGGTCCAAAGCAATATTGAAATGCAATTGATATTCTATAAAAATGTTGAATGGGAATTTGGATTGAATTTGTACTGAACGTTATGTCATTTATTACTTGTGTAAGTGCATATTTATCATACAAAGGAGGAAGTTAGTGGTTATGTGCGTTCACATTCACGTGGAGAACAGGAGAGAGATGGAGAGGGAGACTTAAATAGACCTGCTGTTGCCGATGCTGCTGTGGTGTTGGCGGTAGCGACCCTCTCTGGAGTCTCTCGACTCCAGCTACCCCATGAATATGTAAATCCTCTTAGGGCTGTGGCAGAACGAGACTTGGCCAGTCCAAACAGTGTGTCAGCGCTTCGTATATATACTTCTAACAAGGAGGCCCTCTATTCTCCCTCTTTCGTCCACTCTCCCCACCCCTCTCTTTACTTCTCTACCTCTGGTTACGTCAGGTGGGTCTCGTTAGTTTGGGCGCACCGCAAAACTTGGGATTAGATGTAGTATACGAACGTTGCAACGCGAGGTCTACACGAGAGTTTGTGCTTTTCAGCTGTGGCCAAGTGTGCCCATTATTTATACATCTATATGGTGTATACACAATCTCAATTTCGAATTAATATTAAACATTAATCGATGATCGGTTTACGTACACGATAGAGAAAGTTATCAATTCACAAAGTTATTAATGTTAGTTGATATTACAATTGGTATTATTTTTTTAAATTTTCATTATTTGTTGAAAATAAATATTTCAAAGTTTGGAATTTTCGAAGTTTAGAGAGAACTTTTTCGACTGGTATTCGTACTGGTGATTCAATGTGAATTTTATTATTGTTCTCTTTCTCATATTGTTCACGAAGTTTTTGCGTTCATGATGATGACGTGCAGAATGAATCGCCATATTTTATTTTGCGTAAATGCTTTTTTCCATTATTTTTTTTGTTCATTCTACTCCATGGAATGGATCAGCATGTGAATTATTGATTCCAGTTAATTGGACTGTTGGTTGGGAGGATTATTTTTTGATATTGGTATTTGCCATGAGTACATTTCTCGAATTTGCATAAATATATAAATAAAATACCACAATCTTTGCTTTTCCATTTTTTTTTCTGCATCGTCATTTTCTTCTTATTTCATTTTTGTTCGTTTTTTGCGATTCATCTCACTCGTTCATTTCAGCCGTCTTCCTTCTTCGATTCGACATCTCCCACGTTGCGCGGCCACTTTGCGCTCCCGCGTTCCTTTTATTTCTTTTTTTGTGACTTGTATGTGTACCGACGCCAGAGGTAAGATCAGAAAAAGAGGAGGGAACGAAGAAGGAAGGGAAGGAACGCAAAAGAAAAATTGAGAAAAAAAAAACAAATCGTGAGACGCGACACATGAACATATATCTATATTTGTATAAGAAAGAGTCGAATGTAGAAGAAATGAGAGGAAAATGTTGACCAGATGGTCGACGATATAATTCAATGGCGTACACATTGCATCTTTAAGTAAATTGCAATCATACGAATGAAGTGAATATTCTTACTTTGTAAGTTTTGAAATTTCATTAATCTCATAATTGAAAATTTACGCTAGGATAATTCTAAATTACGAAATAATCTGGGGGAAAAAAGAAAAAATACAGATGATTTTTCATGATGTATTTTATTCACGGAATAATGAACTGATTCAATGCAGATGTACGTACTTCTTGTATTACATAATTATTATGCAATATGCGTTTGCATAAGAGCCGGATTATTTTGCAAGTGAGAAAAAAGTGAACTTGAAATTTTGTCGTGCCAAAATTTTTCAAGTGTCAAACTGTATAAAATTATCGTGGTTAATTAACTCATGTCCTGTATCTCATGCGTCTCAAGATATAATTTATTTGATACTATAATTTTTATATGAATTTTTGTACAGTGCATGGTTGATTATCAATTAGAGAACCATTAACGAGCGGGGAGAAGTTTTAGTATATAAGCGGCAAAATCACCACGATGTGGTTGAGGGGAGATTGGAGAGGAGAGAGGTGTATTTGCTGTGGTGAACGTTAATAACGCCACGACTGGTGGTACACTCGATTATTATCATTGCGTCGACTGTTAAATCTAAAAACCCTGCAAAACAACACTTAAGTGATCGTTTTGTGATGAATAAAGTGGCAGACAGGATGGCAAGATGGAGCACGGGGATGGAGTAAAGACCGGGCTAAAAAAAAGGGCGATTAAGCAGGAACAAAAATCATATTTTCATATTTTTCATTTGTAACAGAAACGGAAGGGTGGCCATCCCGAAAATGTAATTTTCCTTCACAGGTTCGCAATTGGGGTTAATCATGGCCGGAAAATCAATGGAAAATCTCATAATTCATGAATTATTTGTGGCAATTCTGATTGGCAGCTTCATTAAATTTTTAGGAATATTGACTCGAACAGTAACGGATTGATGTCAAGAGAATCATTTATTATTTTGCGATAATACGATAATAATTTGCAGTGGAAAGAACTAAATATTAGATGTGATTGCTGCACATTTAATGGAATGATTGCTGTGGATAGAATATGATGAGTAAATGCCATTACATATTCAATATAATATAATAGAATTCATTTAATAATTTGTGGTAATAACGGTCAATGATGATATAAACTATAGGAAATTGGAGAACATGGGTGCTCGTTTTAGCGGTCGTTATGCGCCAATGACAAAACCGCCAAATGATATCAGTGGTTGAGGTTGGTTGGCCATTATTGAAAGCTAGATAACCCTCTCTCATCCCATGCCAGCACAATATTTCCTCCCTCCAATGCTGCATAATTGAAATGATCGCAACCTGCTGCATCGATATTACATCAATATCCAAATGAATGAAGTGCATTGAATTTTTTCACGAAAAATATCAATAAAGTGTTTATATTTGAAGGTTCGAAAAATTGAATTGTTGAATATTTCTCAATATTTCAATTCTGTTGACCACCAGAAAGCACCAAAGTTTTATACAAGCTGAATTTTTAATAAACACTGCGAGTAACATTTGCTAGTTTTGAATACAATTCTGTGGTCGACTGATTATTTGACATGCGGTGCTCACTTTTAATTCACATTTGAATTCTGATCATCAGAACTTCCGGACAAAGAGTCAGAATGAAAAGTAATTTACAGCAGTTATCATTTTTTTTCCATTCATACTTTCCATAGAATATTTCAACGTATTTTTTTATCATAAAATCAGGGAGAACTATCGTAATAAATAGAAGAGAAAGAGAAAAATCACAATCAACTCACAATAATCTATCTATAACAAGTCCCCATGTCTTTCAAACTCGGTACACTCTTCATTTGTGTCGAGTACATAACCGATGCGGAAATGGTGACACAGTTTGAATGGGATGTATGCTTGTATGTACCATTGATGAGAGATAGAGGATTTTCTTTTTTTTTATATTCCAGTCGCGCAAAAGGGAAAAAAATGCTGGAAAGAAAAAAATAAAATAATGCAACAATGACAACGAATCGATAGCACTTTTGTCGAGAATATATTTCCCTTGCGAATATTTATGGTTTCACAATTCTTTTATTTCTTCCATCCATTGTCTTTTTTTTTCACTCCTCATCTCACCGATTTCTGTTCTAACTCATGGAGTTTTGTTGTCCCTGGAGGACAACAATCACGGTATCGTACATCCATGCTTTTACTCATTCCCGAATAACTACCATTATCCTCACGATTTTTCTCTCTCATTATTCAGTATTGCTGAATCATCAACAATATCATGTAATTCCCTATTTTTTTGCATTCATTCTTCATTTTCTTAGATGAGAATTCACTCATTTTTTCATTAATCCACAATTTATTCTACTGCTTACTTCCTTACTTATCAATTCTGTGTGATGATTTTTCAACAACTTGACGATGTGAATTGGAAAACTGTTATTTTTTCAATAAATCTCAATTCCAAGTCAATAAGATTGTCCACCTCTTTCAGTACACAATCATCATCAATACCAAATTAGTCTACTTGAATAATAGAATTATAATTGACTGATGATGACAAAGATGATTATGGGGATGAATAACTGTGAAATGCTGAGTATGAATAACGCAGGTTTTCAATCTTCAAGAATGCGATGCGACGAGAAAAAAAAGTTGAGCGAAAAAGAAATAAAGATGGGCGCGCGCGAGCGAGCGCAGCCGTCTAGTCACGATTGAACATAGCAAGCAAAGCAAAGGGAAAAGAAAAAAAAACAATAAATAAAAAAATATGGCACGGGCGGAAAGTAATCGGCTGTGGGCATGCTATTCAACCTAACCGGCGCTCCGAGACATTTATACAAGGCGAAGGACCCGTTGAATATTCCGTCAAGGGCGCTCCCCCCATCTTTGTCGTCCCCTTTAATTTTCCTCTCTTTCTTACACTCCCTGATTCTGTCTCACTACTTTTGTTTGCGCATCACATTCACCGCTTCATCTCTTTCATATTCTCTGCATCCATCCTACTTCTTTTCGTCTATACATCAATCGACCATTTTTTTTTGTCATCGCATATTCCCTTTGGTCTATTAACTTTTGCCGGCCATGTTTGAGATAGTTCATTTTAACATTGATGACAGATCAAATTTATTAATATAGTTAAATATACCAAGGTTTTAAATCATCATGAAAGTAATAAATTAGTGTCGTTGAATACATTCACCTGTTCATATGTAATTCGTCAGCAGAATTTTCTTGTTTGTTCAATTTTTTATTATTAATTATTTCTTTTTTTGCTAGCTGAAAAAAGTGATGGTTCAGGAGGATTTATCCCGTCATATGTTAACCATAGAATTTTGTTAATTGAACTATTGGAAGGACGTCACAATCATGAGTTTATGCTTATGTTGATCATTGCTTTGGTGAATTAGCGTAATTTATATCAACCCTCTTGGATAATTCTTCTTCGAAATAATTATCTGCATTGAATTTTTCATTCATTGATTCTTCCTTCTCAGTAATTTTGATCATTTGTATGTTGATGTATTCAGATCCGGTCGTCTGATTATAAAATTGATCTGGATATTGTGATGGGGATTTAGATTTAGAGTGATGTCGAACGTATTTTTAATTCGATTGAGTTTTACTTTTTGAACACCATCAATATTTAACTTGGATTAAATAGTCAAAAGTAAAATTTCGATATTGCACAATTTTGGTTCTGAATAAAATCTTTGAACAGTTTCTAAAGCGCTATGATTCATGTGTGTTGTTTTGTTAGACTAGTTACTTAACACGAATTCATTTGGGGGACAATAATACCATTGCAGACAACAAGAACAACTAGGTGAAACATAAGGTCACTGATATGTACATGTGTATTTATTCAGTATTGTGTGTTGTGCTTAGAATTTCATTTGGACTTTGAGGAAAAGGACAAAAGCAGATGGCAGTAGGGAAAGTCAAGACGTTTGATTTACAAGTTCGTCGAGAGTTTCGATTCGGATGTGGATAAATATATGGATTTAGGATGCCCTAGAGTAATTCCCTAGCACTCTCTCACTCTTTGTGCAGGAATCTTTTTTATTTGAATTCGCAATATACAGCGATCTTACATTTATTTATTCATTCATTTATTCATATATTCATCCTTTGACTCATTCTCTTCCACTCCTTGTTGTGAAACGACTGGATGAAAATTCAATTACTTGTTTAAATGTGGGATTGAAAAATAGTAGGGCACCTTGCAGTTGGTTATATTCAATTAGAAATTACAAACTTGTTTCAGTCGAGAACTGCGACTACATCATTTATCATTTCACATATATGAACTTTATCATTTTTTCATTTTCTAGTTTAGAATAAAAAATGGTTTTGAATCCGGATGTGTCTTTGTTCTGGGACCAGAGTATTTTTAAAATTAAAAATAGACCACAAGGCGAAAAAATAGAACATGACTCGTCTTGAGTGATCGTTCATTTTGCTACAAGAAATTTTCTTTCATCAGTCTATTTTTTTCCTTTCATCAAACAATCCATAGACCAATGAGATCATTTTCATCATGATCATCATGGATATTTTCAGTCGTTGACGGAATCTCATTTTGCATATGAATTATAAATAAAATTTATTTATATTCCCAGTGGGGAAATAGTTTGTGGATCAAAAATAGATTTCTTCAGTTTGTAAAATCAGAATACGGTTGGATTTAGTTTTGTTCTGGCATTATCTCGGCTCCAAAAGTCCAGCGACAAATATTGTATTATGACATAGAATAAATAATTGTTAATTGATCTAAAGATGTTTCACGTCACGCATTTACACTTGGTCTAATTAATGCTGAACAAGGAAATGTGGGGGCAATTGATAAAACCACGTTGACATCCGGGAAATGCGTCTTATCCGAACGGACACCCAAGTTTTCATATCTCTAATGGTTACGACTCCTACGCGAAATATTTCATGAATGGAGATTCTGTATACTACTTAATTCCGTGTATCAATTTCACTTCTTTTCTTTGCATATCACAAGTTGTACACTAACATTTCATTTCATTTCTATGAACGAATTTCAAATGGTGATTTATTCCATTATGGTCAAATATTATCTCTCATATACTTATCTCCTTTGCCTTTTTTTTTTGCTTCTGAAACTATGTTGCTGTTTAAAGCTTGGGTACTTTTTATGTACATGAAACATTCGGTGTTGTCAGCGTTCCGAGACCACCCACCCGTACACGTGCCCCTGATGATTGTGCGGTGTCTGGCACAGACTTTTTTTTTTCTAATGTCACTGGTTTATGAGTGTCGCAAGCATAAGTAAAGACACCGTTTGCACTGTACAGTTTTTCTTGTTTATTTATTTATCTGTGTCACGTGGAACAGAAAAAGGAAATTCACTTTACTCGTTCGTCAGATTGTGTGATGTTGGCAAGACAAAAACCACGAAATCGTCTCTGGTAGTCATTTTCATACATATGAATTCATTTCTGTATCTCAATGGACTGATTGGTGAGAATGTTGATACATCTCTAGTCATACGATTTTCATTTTCTTCTTGTTCTATTTCATCTCTTTTGAGATCCTTATGGGTATCTTCTACCCATATTTCTTCACGGAACCATGTGAGAGGATTTTTTTGTTCATTGATATATTCCTGTGATCAGCAAAATCAATCTCAACGACCTCAACTTGAAGTTATATCACTGCATTGAGTACAGAATATTTCGGTGATATTCAGCGCTTCTATTCTCGTGTCATACTGAGTTTGATCAAATATGTGTGAATGTCATGTGCATTGTTGAAAAAAAAAAAAAATTGACCAAACGTGTTCTATGCAAAAACATGATTGACACATTTCAACTCCTCTGACAAATATTCATGCCAAACGCACAAGACAAACATTTGAAAAAATGACGGAATGAAATGCTGCAGAAATTGATCAAGTAGTCTACTCTTATCATTTCGTGAATACAACTTCATAGAAGAGTGAATGAAGCAATTATGAATGAATCGAGTTTAGATAAAGGAAGATTCGGAAGTTATATCTGAACGATTGAAAAATTTGCTCAATCGCATTCTTCCATTCTGAATTGGAACTATTTTTTTCTCAAAATGTATTTTGGTCGGCCACACTTTCACAATTTGCACGGTTGGTTTTACAATTCACACCAATCTAGTGAAGACTCATATCGTAATCATCCCCAATTATCATTTAATCATATCCATATTCTATTCACCAATTTTTTCAACTTACTCCGAAAGAATTTTAGAAAAAATAGTTTCTAACTAGTTTTACATATCATTCTGATATATAAATGTATGTACACATGAATATATCTCCTACCCATTTAAAATAAAGATTAGACACGGCAGTCGAGTCGATCAATGTCGCGAATATCAATGAGATGGGAGCATTAGTGAGGGTAACGGCCCGAGACATTATGTTCTTCCGTTTCAAGATTAGGTAGACAATATAACATCAAATGAAATATATTTATCATCAATATACAATCTAACAAAATGAGTAAGAAAAAATTTATATCATTTATTAATTTTTATTGATATAAAAAATATTATTCTACTTCAACATCAAACTGTTCATCCCAAACAAAATTCAAACTTTGTTATGTATATGAATGACGAACGATAGAAAAATTTCGAATGTAAACATTGAAGTTTCAAGATAGGCATTTCTGTGTAGAAGACAAACGAGTGCTTTAGGCTGTTACTCTTCGAACACCCTATAAAAAAATCCCAGAGTCTGAATAATCTAACGCAACAGATATTCCACGAAGACATTTCATGGACAACGATGGATCACACACGATGAGAGACATGGTTATATATATACAAAACGTTCAAGGTTCTTTGATCCTGTAATGGTATGGTGATCGAGTGATGCTCTGCTAACTCTTGATCGATTTCTTTTCTATTCCCCTTTTTACTATTCACTTTTTTTGTATTACGATTTCTCAATTCTTCCTGCGTGACACGCAGTGAGAATTCATTTCCGGTAGACTATAACACTGGTATTAACTATCTTTACATACACTGCATACTCACAATAAATTTTTATTTCTGCTTCGATATAACTACGAATAATTCAATACATGAAAAAATAGATTGCCCGATGAATTATTGGAAAATGAAATTAACTGTTCATAAACAAATATCGAAATTTCATTCCGAGAAATCAGATAGAAAATCGTCGATGAATTATTTCACCATCGATAATTCAATGAGGGAGTGTAGTAGTGTGTGGTGAATAAGGGAAAAGCAACAAATTAATTTTTGTATTGGAAAAATTCTATCTTGTTGTTTATATTTTGTTTTCTATTCAAAATTGCTGATGTTTGCGCCATCTCAAGTATATTTATAGGAAAGTTAAGGACCCTCTTTCAAGGATAACGACAGAGGGTGGAAAATAGTTGGAGTGCAAAAGGCGCCGACATACTTTCAACATAACGAAATACAAATATACATAACTATATGTACATGTAAATATGCAACTGCGACAACTTACGCATTCATATACATGTACATGACCACCAGCAAATGCATTCTGAAGTTATGTTTGACCATATATACATATATATGAAGTTATATGCGAGTGTACTTTATGGTTGTTGTAAATATTCTTCACGGATAACTTGCGGCCGATCAAAAGAGAAGCCCCCTACTATAGCATTTACTCA
The DNA here is from genome assembly GCA_018881525.1 of Meteorus sp. PSUC_FEM 10030008. Classification (NCBI taxonomy): domain Eukaryota; kingdom Metazoa; phylum Arthropoda; class Insecta; order Hymenoptera; family Braconidae; genus Meteorus; species Meteorus sp. PSUC_FEM 10030008. Next base: position 9,565 of record JABMBR010003308.1, read on the forward strand.
AATCGCCACATACACACACTCACAACTACTTTCTGGAAGCATTTTGGTTTGCGTCAGCTGCAGACACAACAAATGCATTTCATTATTATTCTCTGTTTCGTAGCTTTAAATGAATCAGAAGAATTCAGTCTCATTATCTACAAACGTTTCTTATTTCAGTCGTTTGTTATGTAAATAATTGTCTTTCTAGTCAGAATAACTTTCATAATTCGTATTCAGTGATTTTGGCATAACGAAAAATATTGCAAAATGTTTGTAGAATTGTTTTCGGTTTGTAATGGTCCAAACAATAACACAAAAATGGAAAAAAATTAAATTGTGGAATGTATGAGTTGATTATTCCCATTCATTACTTCACGATCATAATAATCACCACTCATTATCTGTAACAATAATTTACAGCCGTTTGGGATTTTTAATTCTCAAACATATCAATATTTCACTAACAATTTCAATCATCAAAATTATTTGCCGAATGAAATATTTATTGAACGCATTTTCGAATAATAGCGATGATGTATCATTTCACATACTGAGATAATGTTTGTGGGAAGTACAAATATGCAGTAAACCAAATTGAACTCTGAAACAAAATAATCCTATTACAAAAGTTGAATTGAACAGTGGGAATTGACGCAATAGTTTAAATACCATTGCATCGAAAACAACAATGAATAATGAGTGAACGAGTGCAAGAATTGAACGAAGTGAAATATTTTTTTTTTCTTTCTGATCACGGTTGAATAATTCTGTGGCGAATGTATAAACAAAAGCGCTTCAATAAATCGGTACTAATTGTAAACAGTTATCGCGCACCATAATGGTCGTGGGAAAGGACTGTGCGAGGGTAGTAGAATACATATACAAATTTAATTGTGAATATATCTGTATTATACGCAACACATCGAGTTGTGGCTGCGTGTTGAGGAATGTATACATTGCACTCGAAACTCGCTGACTCGACAGGCGCGCGTGTCATGGACTTCAAAAAGGAATGTATATATGTACACTCGTCTCTCATCTCACTTTGATTTGTACATACGCTACATTGCGTACTAGAAGCCTGTGAACTATTCTATATGTATATACATCGAAAGTTGAGAGATGAAGAGGGTCATGTTGGACACATACAACAATTACCTCATCTGCGACCAACGCGTACACATACCATGAAGTGTAAATAACATTGGCATTGCATCTTGAACGTGGGTTCACATGACTCATCATTATTCTTGATTTATAACGCAAGTATGGAGAAACCTCTGATTTCTGTTGAATTATTCATAAATCAAAAAGGAGGGGAAAAAAAAATTATTTTTATCGAAAAAATCGATTTTGTTCAGATTTTTTGTCATAGAAAATGAGATTGAGAATGAGAGATGAGAGACTGTTTTGTCTATTATAGACCGTGATTGATAATAGTGAGGACAGAAATTTTCGGGAATTGTTAATTTTTTCATAATGAGTGGTACTTATCGGTAATGATGTTCATCCGTTCATTAATTATTCATAAAGAACTTCGATAGAAAAAAATTTTATATTTTCCGTGTCCGTATAGAAAGGAAGAGAGGGATGAATAGTATGCGTTATGTGCTCTATTTTGATAATTGTATTACCGTGTGTTGTTGAAGGAGTTAATGGGTGAAGAACAAAAAATTCTTCATAGAGTGGAAGAGTGAAAGAATAAAAAAAAACTAAAAGTTCGGTGTTGGTATATGTATTAGCGCGTGAGAAATGGTAAGTGCTGCGTATTTTAATGGTGAGATGGATAAAGCTCGGTGGTATACACGTTTATATACACAAGCGGAAGGGATTATGATACTCGAGCCGCGCCGTCACTTTCTTTTTGTCTTCGTAAATATATTTTTTTTCTTTTTCTCTCCTGCTCTCTGCTCGCCTCTTCCCTTTCGTCGTCTGTCTCTCTCTCTCTCTCTCTCTCTCTCTCTCTCTCTCTCTCTCTCTCTGATACGTACATGATGTAATTGGAGTCCTACACTAATTAACAAAATTTTTATTATTATTCATAGTGATCCGGAATCCCCACGTTCATCCATTTCTCACTTTCCGTTTTTCCTATTCAGACTGCGTTTGTGCAATTTTTTACAAATAGAATTTTCTCTCGTCATTGAATATTACCGATGTTGAACTTTTAGGATGATAATTACGAATTTCAATTCTGATGGAAATATTCGCAGTGTTATTCCATGGTGTATCCTGATTTATTTTTTTTTTCTAGTTACTGTTTGCATTCGTGTTGTAGGACACGTTTTGAGATCTATTTACGTTGCTATCTTGTTTTGATAGTAGGAATACAAATAGGGTTCTAAGAGCGAATGGAATAATGAGAAAGAAGGAAATGCGTGAGAAAGAATAAGTTTTTTTTTTCAAATAAATAACATAGAAATGGTTCTGACTGTTGTGTTAAGACGTTCCAACTTTCCCCAGTCCCAATTTGTAATTATAAAGACACTGAAAAATCTTTTTGTAGGGAAATTCGAAAGAGAACCATAACTAAAGTATATGAAGTTCAAAATCTAACATGAATTGTAAAGACGTGTATGTGCATTCGAATAGGCATCCACATGAAATTCTAAAATTTCGGAATCATAAACACATTGGAGGTCATAAATTATTCTTGCTCATTTTTGAATTCTCATTGTCAGTAAAAATTTGTATTCTGGCCCCTTTGTGTTCTGTGAATTTTACAAAGAACCTTCATCAGAATATGGATAAAGAAAAAAAAAGGGTTCCATTGTATAGAATCTGACGTAAAAAAAAAGACAGAGGACTAGAACCACATTTTTAGATTCTAAATACAGCAACTAAAACATGTGGAGCATTAACGACCCTTTTCAAAATTCTTAAAACCTCCATAAAATCCTCTCCAACACGTGTCAAGTATAAACAAATTGGAATAACTATATCATCACTTGAACAACAACCCATCATTTGTTTTTCACTCTTGCAGGCTGTTGGGATAACCATTCACTTCCAATTCTCCTATGCTATCATCCATTCGCAATTATCTTGTCCAAAGAAACTTTTGAGTAAACTCTTCGTGAAATATTAAAGTGATTTCCATCATATCTCCCTCTTGTTCCATTCTAAAATACTTCCTACACACAGAAACAATTCAATTTCATCATAAATCGCCATGTTTTTATTCAATTTATCATTCATGTTCCCAAAACAAAAGTTAGCAAAGTAATTGATGATAATTCCTTCAATTATTTCTATTTTTTTCTTGTCGAAGCATACGTAACAATTTCATGATTGATGAACAAAAACGCCGATGACCGATCCAAAATATCCTCCAGCCGATTAGCGGCGGATTGTCAGCATTAGTCAACAAATACCAACGTTGAGCACTCGAGACAAAAGGTTCTATCGAGTCTCAATAATATTAGCTAAATTATATGAACGTGCCTCTATCTTGAGTGCTCTATACGAATTATCTCTTGGTAGTTCATAACACACCCTGTCTACGAAAAAAAAAAAATACAAGTTCAGACTCATCCAGCGATGATCGTGAAAGACATTTCGAAATTAGTCGAAATAGGCTGGGAACAATGACGAAAATAAACTACGTGTGGCAACATAGAGCTTTTTTATCCTCTTACTAGATTTTTTTTTATTTCCCTTCCTGGTTTTTGCTTTATCGTCTCTTCTTACATTTATACCTACCACCCTCACTTATTCTTTTTGTGAAGGATCACGGATAATACCTGACGACAATCAACGACAGTAGCTACGGCTTTCATGGATCCCTAACATTCTCTATCGTTTCCACTGTCTCGTATACTACTCAAGGTTTACTTGTGCTATTATATATACTCACTTTTCTCCTTCGCTCTGTTGACTTGATTCTCTATCCGTATATTCTTCTCTCGTATAATCTTTCTATTCATACGTTTATGTGTTTGCATTTAGTCGTCATGATAAAGTGTAGAAAAAAAAAAGTATTTTTATGAATTTTTCATTTTTAATACATCGAGGTTCATTGACATATTTAGGTGAATGTGTTTCAATATTTCAATATGAATTTCACATGAATTGTTCATTTTATCCAGTTGGCTGTATGTTGTGACCAAGTAGCGAAATGCCAACAACCTGAGATGATGATGTGGTTCGAATTCAAATGTATATTAATATCGTATATGCATTTATGTGTTTCTATCAGACAAGTAAACTGATCACATATATATATCTATCTATCTATGAAGCTTTGAGCATCATAGACCGTATGTATTGTGTAAATATTAACATTCAACGTTCAACATTCAACAGAGTCAACGTATATACTTATTGATGCACGAAACAATATTTATGTATAACGTTTGGGTAAAAGTGCAATTCTGGAATTCGCACGTTTGTGGTTATTTAATGATGTGCTATTAGAAGAGAAGAAATATATTTATTTAGGTATATCAAAACGAATGGCATCACTGTCGTTCCAATTTGAATTTTGGCATCGAATGATTTGTATTTATTTTATTGATTAATTATTATTTATTTTATTGATATATTTCCCTCCAATTTTCTGTTTGATGTGGTTTCAGCAGTGTGGAAACTTTGTATTTATACAGGAGTGATATGGAAATCTAACCGAGATGAATACATATGTGAACAAATGTTCTGGAGAAAGTTTTGAGAATTCACTTTTTCTTCTCCCCTTCACATTTATTATTTACCGCTCTGTGGTGAATATCAAAGGTCATTCGATAGAAATGCTGTTTTGTTAATCGATCATGTCACAAAATGGAATAGAAGAATTGTCGGAAAAAAAATTGTTTTCATGTTCGGAAATGTCGTTGAACATACAATTCACGAATTATTTCGACTTGAACGTATTTATTCTCCAATTGAGAACATGAATATGTTGACAATGATATCGTTGATGGTTTCAGCACGAAGCATAGTAAATGTGAAGAATATTTCTTGTTTGATAATTTCGTCAAGTGAGCACAGTACAACCCACATTTTCGTTAGCAAGTTAATTAGTCTCTGTACTCAACAATTGAACCAACTAATTTCGTTTTCATCCAATACACACCAACATAATTTCTGTTCTTCATTATTCCATCCAATATTTACTCATAATCATCTCTAGATTCAATGCAATCATTTTATTTCTACAGCAGACTGAGAATAAAAACTTTCTATCACAGGTGGACGATCTCGTGTTGTTAATAATGTATGAAGATATTGTGACATTAATTTTTTTTTGTTAAAATGTTTTTTGTTCCTTGTCTACCTGCGGCCACTTCGTGACTAACGAGCAGAGAGATTATTCACATATTATACGTATATATATATATGCACTCATCGAGACATTAATTTCAAGATATTCAGAAATGTTCTTCTCGTAGTCGTTGTCGTCGTTGTCTCCAGATCGTTGGCACGTCGTTTCTATGTGCATATTATGGTTGTCTCTACATATAATATTCCGTCGTCTCATTTGTCTCTTGGAAATGGCTATTGAGAGTTTATAAATAAATTGTGTAGAGGCGAAACAAACGGACATTCATCTCATTTGCACAAGGACAAAAATTTACCAGACGTACTGAGAAAATAAAAAAATTATTTGTGTGATACATTTTTTTCGTGTCTATATACAATTCGTATTCGTAACGATCGTTGATAATTGTTGGCGATTATTAAAATTTTCTAATTATAATTAGAAAGTCAAAATGAAAAATTTATAATTATAAAAGTTTGAAGAAAAATTTGTACACTCGGTATTTAAATAATTGGCTACTGTGTGATTCGTTGATTTATATCTGATTGCAATAATTGAACTTGAAAGTATAAAGGATGATTATCTGTGTGCGATTAACCATCAACATCGGCCACGAAGTTACTTCAGAGCGCCGCGCAGTCTGCAGCTCCGAGACAGCCGGGCGGCCACACACTCGCACATTTTCTCTGTCTTGATATGATTGCACTTGTTGCAACACGTCTGAATATTTCTTCATGCGTTTATCAATGTATATGTTTATATGCGTACATGTGTATATTTATCGCCGTATGTGCTTGCGGTTAAAATGAGTGTATTAACTAGTCTGCAGTTACGATGCAAAAGCGAATTGTCTGTGTCTGCATAACTGCGGCGAGAAAAGAGAATGATTCATGACAGACGCAAAGTCATGTTCACGAAATAAAATACAAATTTCTTACCCTATTTGAAGTCAGTCTGTTGGCGTTAAATTACAATAAACGTAGACATAATAATAATGCTGCGAATATTCATTTTCTCATTGGAGTATTTTGAAAATGAATTCCAAATTAAAATATTCATCTTTGAAATAATTTTTGATTTTTTAATATTTCAACAAGCTTGAAATACGTACGCGGAACTTCAAGTATGCGAATACTGATAAAATTCATTAGAATTCCACTTCGTTTTTCGTATGCTGCTGTGAATAGATGAGGATGTTGAAATTTCTATAATATGCGTTAACTCAGTATGAAGAAACAAGAATGTCCTGGGATTATTAGAAAAAATGGTATTTTAAGATTGAAAACATTCTTAGAGAACTAAGGGAGAATTAATTCGATGAATGGAGGAGGAATTGTTGAATAATTGGCAGAATGATCAAGATTGAAATTAATGAGGTGCGTCACAGATAGATCGAGTTCTCAGAAAGAAACTTGTTTAGATACTGGATTTATTTACACAAACACATAGACTTCGTGATAATCACGAGATATTCTATAAAAATTATTATGCAGTATGCAATATAAATTTGTTAAAATAAATGAAAAACTCTAATGACGTAATTAACTCGTTTTCATACATTCGTTAGCAAATATTTTTCATTCTTTGGAAGATTGAAATTAAATTTTTCTCGTGCATATTTCTAGTTGATGGAATATTTTGCAATGTTGGGAAAAATGATTTCTATTTACAACATGTCCGTAATAATGACGGGAATTTATATTATTATTTTATCCTTTCAACATTCCAATGGTTAATAATCCAAACTTGCGCGCATTCTGACTCGCACATTGAAAAGTTTTGCGTGAATAGTATTATAATCGGATTTTCACGTTCAAACTCGATTTATATTTCAATCTACTCATGCGGAAAATCCTCACCCGACCTTTTTTGTTGTCCCCCCCCCCTTCTCGACCCTGCGTCATTGTTTAAAAACCACTTAATCCTCAGTTTGATTGTGAGGAAATAGCTTTGCGACCAGTCATGAACAAGAGACTTGGAAAAAAAAGCGCCTGCGAATTCCCATTCATTGATTCGTTCTTTTTCTTTAATATTTCTATGGTACGTGAATTAATAAACCTCATTATTTTACTACTTTCAATTCTGTATTTTGACCTTTAAAAGTTCAATTGTAATTTTAATGTGTTCACAAAAATATCTGACATTTCAAAATAGAAAGATGGTAAAAAATTTTACTACACAATTAAATTTTAACGAGTCAATATTGTAAATAGATTTTCATTTCTCATTGTGTCTTAAAGTCAGGACTCAAAGGCGTCTTGCATTTAATGTTAGAGCGAAATTTTTATTTCCTCTGTTTATTTTCAGTCTCTTTTTCTCTTCCTTTAATTCCTTCCTACGACAACGAGACCAGAACACATTAAACAAAAGAATATAAAGGTCAGAATGGTTATAAAAGCTCGCGGTCTGTTACGTTCTTTTGGAGTTTGTGACAAATCTTGAATTTTTTCTTACCATAACATTCATATATACATTTATAACGAAAGGATAAATTTAACGAGCGGTTGGTATAGAACTCTGTAAGTTGCTGTTTTTTCTACCTTCTTGATATATACATCGTTGCAAGTAGAAATGACGGAAAGAGAAAAAGTGTTGGTGTGAAGAGAAATTGAATGTGGAAAACAGAAATGCTGCATAGAATTGTCGGTTAAAAACAAAAATATATTAAATACATTGTATGAACATTCCGAGAATGGAGTGTCAAAGTGAATTAGATTCGTTAGCAGCGACGATTTGTGGGAAAATCTCTAGTGCTCTTGTTCATTGTACGTTTTTCACGAAGAGCGAGGAAAAAATCTTAAAATATTATTTTTTTTTCTCTCCTTCGCGTTTACAGAATAGAATTGTGTATATAGATATAGATATTTATAATACAAAAGGGCGTGAGAGAGTGCGACGAATAAATGCGACAATCCACTTCCGGGCACTACGTGACTTCGTTCACATAGCGAAAATGAATTCACTACAAATCCAGACAAATGGATTTTTATCGTAGAATAAAACCAGTGGAATAACAAAATATTTGCACATGAATTTTTTTCCTGCATTATTCCATCTTTCATATGTATGAGTGGATTTACAATAAAAAAATTTCTACATTTTTCATAAATTTGAATAAATGTAAATTTCACTTATACAAATGGTGCATATTGAAATTTTTTAGTAATGACGTTCTCCATGTAAATATTCACTTTTTTATATTTATTTCATCGATTTATACTGATTACAGTTCATATTGATCAATCCCTGTTTGATTAACATCTATCTATACAAGATGAGCTGTGTACATAGAGTTGGTCTAGTTTGTTGACGATGAAACTTTAGTATACTCGGTTAAGCAAGTTCGATGAATCGTATCATGAGTACGAATTGAAATGAATCAAACTCCCCGTGTATTGGATGAGATTCAACTCAAACGGGATGATGAATTTCAATTACAGACCACATGAATATTATCAAAGGTGAAATATGAAAACAATGGAGGAAAGTGAAGAAATAAAAATACTAATAAATTGAATGACTCAACTTGTTGGAAAATTTTAAGTGACATTTCTGTACGTGTCATGGTATACGAGTGAAAACATATTGAACATTATATGGCGAATTTTCTTTCCCTTTTTCTTTATATCCGAGATTTCATACTTTCGGGTGAGCAAATCCTCCTCTATTGCTGCATTGGTCAGAGACAAATGGTGCCGTGAGCCAAAGTGTATGTGTAGTGTATGTGTTCCTCCATATTTCTTCAACTTTATGTTTTTCTCCTTTTATTATTTCTTTATATATATTAATTCCCTTTCTTATTTTCTTACACCACTTCACATTTCTATCATGAAACAGAATATAAATCATCATGAATTAATAAGTCGCATTTCGCATTTGAGATTGTTATTTTAGTCATTTATCCCATCAAAACTACAAAATTTAATTTGTAAAAAATTTCAATTTCAATTATCCCTCTTTTCATTACACAAAATAATTTGCTCAATCATGAATTAAGCGAAAAAGTGTTTTAAACATTTGCCAATCAAATTATTACAGAAATTGTTGCTCTCTGTAATTACTCGACTTTATATTTTCATAGCAGTGCGATACGGTCATATGGTGGAATATATGAAATGTATTCCAACACTTGAACTGAGAATCTTACTTCAAGGAACATATGATCAGTAATATGATTAAGCCACGTCACGTTCTAGCTCGTCTTGGTAACGAAGGAACAATCTCTTATCTTCTTGGGTCCGGCTACCATTGAGATTGAAATCACCTCGTTATTTCTTTTTCATCCACCGCACACAAACTCTCTTCATTATCCTCCACATAAACATATGCATATATATACACATGCTAAATCTGAAGTAAATTACGTGTCATCCACTTGTTTTCACGTTATTCCGTTAATTGTTGTACATACAATAACGATCCACATATTAAATTTCCATTTTTTTTTCATCGACAATTTTTGTTCTCGCTGTGAATTCGTTTCAATAATGTTAGTCATTCATCATTCGTTACTTTTCGCATTTCCAAATTGATTGCGAAACGATTATGTTTGATATGTCATTCTATTTTCTCTGGATACCGTGAAAATAATGACGAAATAATTGAAAATCTTTTGGTATGAACTATTTTGCAAAACGACAGTGGATGAACAAGTTCAACAGTTCAGATGATCATTCAAGTTTTGTTATTACCTTGAGAATAATTCGAATAGCTCCATAAATAAATTTATTTATTGTTTAATTATATACTCTTTGTTGTAACGAGTTTGTTGATCATTCAGAAACTATTGATTCAATATATTGCGTCCTTGGAATATCTCAATATACATCAACCACTGTCATAAAATGTACTCGAGCGGTTCAATTGTTATGCCAATGGAATTCACCCGTATAAGTTATAACCTCATAACATTGATATACATATATATTGAAGCTTGCACGAATAATCAATTTCAAATTCGTGTAATGTCTTGTTGGAGTTTATAGTGATGATATACGCAAATTGAAATAGTACGTCTTCATGGATAAATAATTCTATTTATTAAACTACGGTGAAAATTCTCTGAATTATTTGTAATTTGATGAACATATCAAGTATTAAATGAATAATTTAATTTTGACGATGGATGAAAGAGGAAATTATATTATAAATCAAATTTTGTATCACACAGACTATTATATTTATTTAAGATATTAATAAAAATATAATGAGATAGAGTCACTCTCATCCACTTCCGTTCGTGTAATTTATTAAGTGAGAGACAAAAATCCCATTCATTGAATGTGTTATCTCGTTCAAACAGGCATACAAAGTACTTAAATCTGAATGTGCGCAAATGCATGTGTGTGTGTGTGTGCGTGTGTGTGTGTGTGCTTGACAATTTTTTTTCTTCATTATTTCACCGTAGGTAAAGCCGGGCAAACAGAAAAATTTATTTTCAACATTTGAAATAGATTTTTAATTGAAGAAATTTTTTACATTTTTATGAAAAATGATTAATTTAATATTTCATGTCATGAATGGAAGTATTTGATAAATTCATCGGGGACAGAATGTGAATATCGTTGATGGCAATTTCATGGATAGTGGAAAATATGAATGATGAACAATTTGGCAAGCTTGTTCGATATAATCAAAAGTTCTTCTTTTGTTTGTATTCGAGAGAATTGTCATTTTAACATTCACGATTATTTATAACATAAAACAAATTGATTTGTGGTTACATTGAAGTTTTGTATACATCAAACTCATAATGAACACCATCAATGTTTATTCTTGGACGCGTCAATTCAAAATATATCGACCACATGTTTCATAATTGACATTGTAGTGAAGCTTCAATATTTATTATATTTTATCCCGTTTATTTTTTGTTGTCACGATAGATGACTGAATGGTAATGTATGATAGTTGGTTCTCCTACAGTTGAGTTACTTTACAAATTGCCGTATGGTTATAAACAAAAAATGTACTCACAAACATTAATTTCATTGTTACCGAGCATCTGATATAATGTCAACAACAACGAAAAAAAAAATCTGACAACGTTGTCAATATTGAATTTTTCATGAGTAAGATGATGAAAATGAGTGCGAGAACAATTGTAAACGTCGCGGTAAAATTGAACAAATTAATGTTTGACAATTCAAGAAAGGAAAAAACGAAAGTCAATAAACCAGATTCAACGCAAGTTCACTCATCAACAACGTATTTGTGTTAGGTGCTAATTAATTGGAGACAGTAACTGACGACACACACATACACAGGAATACAATTCATTCCATACGAATGTCTAGTACATCTGATGCGAAGGGAACTGGAGGTCGGCGTGTATTTCACGGGCGGTACAACCGCCGAGAGCAGAGAACATGTATATACATATACGGATTCTCGGTCTGTACCACCTACTTCCATTCTCACCATGGTCCAAACCATTCCACCCTTCCTCTCTTGCTCTGTCACGTCAATTAGATTAATTGCCAGTGCCATTAACATTCGGACGTAGAGAGGCCCGCCAAATATCTATCCTATATATATATTCACCGATCGTTTCTCATTTCTATCATCGTCACATGCATATATGTTTATGTCTATGCATATAGACATAGGAACAGACACGTATTATCTGCATATATGAATGATGAAGTGAAAAAGGACAAGAATTTATTGATGAAATTCATTAATTCCGCATTTACAATTGTTTGGTGGATGAGTATAAATGTGTTGTTTGAAAAATTGAAATTTGCTCGCTTGATTAATTTTTTAGATGAATAATTATTAATTATTCCCATAACTGAAACAAAATTTTTGTTGATCGATTTCATTATCATTTCATGTGTTTTTACATTGTGGCTGGAATTTATTCTCAAGCAGATACTTAGCAAAAATCTTCGAATATTTTTATTTTATTGAAAACTTTAATTGTTGAATAGTTCTTTGTTTCAATTACTGCAATGGAATTCAATCTCGATTTAGCTTTGATGCAATTATTGACGTTATATTGTGAAGATTCAGTGGACCATTAATTACACTACATTGCGTTTTCAGGTCCGTTTATTTATGCGTCAACGAACGTTGCGTTGAATTGAGCACCATTTCATTGACGCATATTGAATGACTGTTGCTATCACATTTGATGTCGTTCAACGTTAATTATTAGCACGCAAATATGCAATGTAATGTGTGTTACAAAGTGGAGGAAATAGAGATACAGAAGTGTGCACCAGATTTCATTACAGATTTCGTTATAAGCGGTGTGAGAATTGATCATGCAGAGATTAATGTCGATGCTCATATTGTTCGTGCTGTCAACAGCCGAATGAGAGTTATCGGTGTCCTATTATGATGCAGCAATCGACTCATTCCCATTCACTTTATCATGCACAATATTACTGGTATAAATGAAATGATAATCCTAAATGACATCCACTTATTCATTTATTCATTTGTATATGCATTCGTTGGTACATGAATAGTCGAATGAAATATTATCATAATTTATGGAGGATATTCAAACATTAAACAAACATATGTCTGAAACTGAGTGAAATAAAAATAAACACAGGGTATTGAAAAAAAAAAAATTGGTGAAGGCGTCTTTCACTGATGAGCACAAGTGAAAGGTATTTGCCATGCCATATATTGAAACTGTGGAAAAAAAATAGGGTGGAAGAAAAATTTTTGCTCCATTAAACAGAAGGTGGAGGAAGGAAAAAAGGAATAAAAGGTATGGTAAACCCGAGTTTTTATTGTGTAAAGAAATATTTCATCTGGTTTGGGAAAGCCCGAGAAATTAAAAAAAATTCATTGTCTTGTAAAAAATAAAATATGAGACATCATAAAAATTTATTGAAACTCAGTGTTTTCAATATGAGGACATATTTTTGAGTGAAGCAATTTTGTGACTTAATCCTATTTTGTCAATTATACGATGTGGATTCTAATGCAGTATTTCCAACATGTGGCGGACATATTTCCCTTTGAAACGAAAAAGAAAAAGGTTTGGGAAAAGAAATGGAAAATAGTACAAAAAATAAAAGCTACATCAGTCAAAGAAAAAACATGTGTGTTTTATTGAAACGAGCCGTCAAAGGGCATTGCTGATTAGATTAAAAAATTTTGGCCTGCTCACCGAAACGATCGTGGATGTTGTAATGATATATCTATGTATATGTATGTAAATCAGACGTTATTTAATCGTTCCAATACCAGCAAGTTTATAAATACAATCTCGAGGTCTCTGACATCCAAATCGTCTCCCACGCGCGCAGCCACTCGCCCCCGACACGTTTTTTTTTTATTTCAATGACGTCAGCGTGAAATTAATCGCCATACAAATTGGAATGTTTCTAAAATAATCCAAACCAATTCGAGAAGAATAAAATAGAGAAAGAAGCAAATCTATCCAAAACTTTATTCTATTTCGAATTGACCAATGAAGGGATCATTTTTTCGAACAGGAGTTCCACTCTGAAAATGTCACATTTCATTCAGACCCAGAAAAATAACCAAAAGATTTTTCTACATCAGAAAAATCCTCCTTCTTCTACATTTACATCAATTGAGTTTAATGTAGAGATGATCATTAAACTTACATGAAATAATCGAAGACTTCATGACACGATCAGATAAATATTTGATGCTTGTTCAATTGATGATTTCAATTTGATATTTGTTTGAACACATGTACATACGTGTTAGTGTAGGTACGCCTGTTCATTAATTTTCTAAAGAGTGGCTGTGGTCAGAAAGATCAATGGAGATAGAAAGCCATCGCTTAAAACTGACGAATAAGATTCATACATCACTATGGGCTTTCAAACGAAGAAAAGTGGACCGGATGAGTCGCTATTAATTTCTATATATGTCTATGTATATATCCATATAATGTAGAAAGGATACCAGGTGGTAAGGTCGATGACGGCCGCACTACGTGAGTTCTAGAGCAAGAATGAATAAGGGAGCTGTGAGGGATTATGCCTATTATAAACTATAATGGGATCGTTGACATTCCAGCTTTGAGCAGGTCCCACTGTTCACCATCACACGTACAGTTATATTCACAAATATTCTCACACTTCTTCACGAAATGGCTGACACATCATAAAGACCATAAACCCCATCATTTCTACTTATTATTTTGTATTTAATTTATTACTTTTCCTTTTTCTTCACGGTAGGAATTTTTCAATCTTATTATTAACGACTGTGATGAACATTGATCATCTCATCTTTTGCTCTGATTTATCCTCAACCACAGACCACCCAAATCATTTTGAATCTCGTGTTCTATTAATATTTATAAAATATTTATATTTCAGGTATGATGAATGCCAATGGAGGAAGCAGAAAGTGACGGACGATCATTGCATTGTCATCTGTCTCATGGATCCAAGATGTTAGAATGAGAATTTGTATTATCTGAAAAGTGTCAAGGATCATAATTGACACTTGAATATAATAAAATGTGTTATGTGCACTCATCTTTACACACAAGAAAAAAGAAATGGAATAAGGAAATAAAAAAAGGTAGAATAAAAGGAGGGATTAGTATGTTCCAGTCTAGTGATTCTCTTCAATCTCACCATCCATTAAGTGTATGTACATACGTGAGTGCTTCATGCGTATATAAACACTCACATTATGATAGCGATCAACATCACGCTTCTAGTCTGATCTTAAACCAGATAAAATCGGAAATACATGATCGACAGTGTGAAAGAGACTGGATTCATATTCGTGAATGCAAGGTAATAAATGATCAAAGAATAGAATCAAAACCACAGAAATCCGATCACATATTTGAGCGTTTATATTGTGTTCCTGACATCAGTCTTATCAATGTCTTAAATGAGTCATGAAAACAAATAAAATCTTGACATTAACCCGAATAAAAATTCTTCAGCATGTCAATCATCACTGAAGCATGAGAACAAATCCCGTGAAATGATTTCGAAATCAAAGTAATTTTGATGCGAGTAGTGAATATTAACTAACGAATATAATTGAGAAACAGTACACATAGAGAAAAAAAGAAAGGATAATTTTCATGCGAATCACGCTCTTCTATTGAATCCACTGAGAGACCAAGAGATTAGTAAAACGGTGGAGGAAGCACCACGGATACCCAAGGAAAAGCAAATAGGAATGCAAAATGAGTATAAGTGAGACAGCTAAAGAGAAAGTGTGAGTGAATGCGAATGCGAACGTGAGCGAAGAAGAAAGCCAAAGCTTGTGCGTGTATCACTCTCTTATACATATTGAAGGTGAGCAGGGCTTTCATAGTGAAGAGACACGTATAAGAGGACAGTGAAAGAGAGCTGTTGGTATCAAGCAGGAAGGAATTATACGAACGTGATGTGCCGACGAGCGAGATACCGAGTTATTGTGAGTAAAAAGTATTGGATGTGGCGTTAGAGCGATGAGGAAGCGCAAAATATCGGAGAGCAACAGAGTGCAACGGTTCGTGGCTTTCGTGGCATCAGGGTAACATGCGCATACGAAGCTCCAACTCATTGTATGTATGGTTGCATATAAACGTGTGTGCGCCCAACAACGTTACGACAAAGGGCGAACTATCGCCCGTGTTTATAGCGAAAAAGAGATCGAGCTGGAGAGAGCAAGTCGAGACTTGTCGGTTTACGAAAAGGAATATAGAAGAGAAGGTTGCTACCAGCCAATATGTACTATCTATATATACATGTATGAATGGTTATGTAGAAAGAGACGAAGAAAGAAGAATAGAGAGGGGAAGTTAAGCATGTGCGCATGACAGTGAGTAGTGACGGATGAAAACAGGAATAAAAGAAACGAGATCGTTTAGGACAGAGTGCAAGAGAGATCGAATATTGTGCGCGTGGACACTCCAATGTCTTTTATATGTTCAATGTAGTACAGGGCTACGAAAAATATTGAGAGAGGGTATTATATCGAGGGATGATGGGATGAATTTGAATGAGGGATGAATGGACTGTGTTAGTTGAGTATTAGATGAAGAAAAGAAAAGTTGACGCAACAGGTCGTTTGAATTGAAAGTTAACTGTGTATATTGTATGTAATCCGATTGAAAATTTTCTTCTCGGCTAAATTGCATCGATACATTTTCTGTTGGAAAGAAAATTAATTTAGAAGGGATAAGAAAAATAAGATGGTAATATTTTTTTTTTAAGATGATGAATGAATTCTGTGCTCTCTCTGTATTGAAATACTCCGAATATGTTAAGTAATTTCGTATGAAATTTTTTTTTTCCGAAGAACTTGATATGTGAGTTGTTTTGTGTCGTTCTTTTCTCATTCACGTTCAACGAGTTAAAAAATTGCTGGGGTGAGAATGATGGGAGGAAAATTGAGTGTATATTTTTTACATTTTTCGCCATCCAAAGACGATCCATATACATTCTTCACGCCCTCATGCCACGAATTGAAGGGCGGATCCCGTAACTTTGCACACTACTTCACTGATACATATATATATCGGACGATAATCCGTTGAAATATATAGTACACAACCGCGCGCACAATTTAGTCTCGACACCTTGAATTTATCCATACACCATACAGTACATGTTCAATGCAGCGGAAAAAAATTGCTTCATTATTTTATCTCCCTTTCGCTATTAAATTCTCCCTTCAACACCTATATCCATCAACCCAGTAATTTTTCAGAAGAACAAAACAAACTGAATAAAAAAAATGGAATTCATGATTGATCTTTGAGAATTTATGTACCACATCATGTTTTTATAACAAATGAAAATCTTTAAAGTTTTGAAATGTTGTTGGAAAAAAGAAATGAAAATATGTTTGGATTAATTTTCGTTTTTTTTTTTTTGTCTTTTCACCGTTCCATTGTATGTATAGTTACAACTATGCGGTATAATTACCATGATCAAACAATGATGTGATGAGGAGTCGCTTAGTTCAGATGGCGACTGTTATGTGCGAGACAGAGACACCTTCAAAGAGATTGCGCGCGTTATGTTTGTATATATATATATATATATATCTTATTCGAGTGAGTTGGTAACTCTCGGTTAACCAATAGGACGAGACATTCCATAGACTAACCAAGATGAGACTCCGAGAGAACGACGTTAGATTGATCGTGTGGTGGTTTTGTTCCATCCTGGACTATATTTTTTCATATTATTTTTTCGTTGCGTTCTTTTTTCCTCTTACATTTTCCATTCGTCTCCCAGTACGTCATTTCATTCTCATCTGTCTTGCTGTTGCGCCGTAAATGTAAGAAAAAAATCTCAATCCCAAGAGAAAATTTTTTACTGTCCTATTTTATTTACTTGACGATTATATCATTTTGATTTATCTGTTATATTCGTTTATTTGTCCATTTTATAGGGGTGATTCTTTGGCATTGAGGCAAATAAATTTGTGATATTTAATATTTAATATAATGTTCATTTATTTATGGTTGTATTTTCCTTTTGATTTGTTTCCCCTTCATCCTTCATATTTATGCGCGTGTGTTCAAGATTGGAAAATTGTTCGAAATAAAATTCTGAACGAGTAATTAGTTTCGCTAGATTTATAATAAGAATTATTAAACTCACTTCAATAGTGAATTCACTTAGGGAAGATCAAAGAACTTTTCTTCAATTTTCTGATAAAAATATAGATATATAGATAATAGATAAATAGAATGTAATTTCATGGGCTAATTAAATTTTTATGTCTCATCTTCAAAAGGAATGTATTAAATGTCTATACATATCCTGTTTCCAGCTATTCCTCTCGACATAATTAATGTCAGTTGCGTCTCATAACCTTGTCAAATTCAAATCTGGACAAAATCAATCATCATTCTCAATATATATTAACAAATATTTATAAATCCATATGAATTTTGTATATAATTTATCAAAATATTTCAGATAAAACTTTTAAATGAATCCCAAACGATTCCTCAAACTAATTCAGGCTTAGTAGAATAGGATATAAATAATTCTACTCGCGTGCCATATTTTCGTATCGGCGGAAGACAAAAGATAGTAAACGTGCTTGGATTATCTTTTTTTTAATTTATATATATTAT
>JABMBR010003319.1:0-27846 GCA_018881525.1 Meteorus sp. PSUC_FEM 10030008
GTGAGGATACTATTTTTCAGTCCGCCGAAGGCGAAAAACGGAAATTTTGTTTCGCGCAGCGGAAGAAAAAGTGACGTTTTTCGCCCGGCGGGCTGAAAAAATATTTTCCATTGAACTTGATTCAGTGTCATCAACTAAACTCCTGCAACACTTATCAAGATGTTAATATCATTTCAGTAAAGAAGAACTTGTTGAATTCTTTTGAAAGCACGCGTCCATACTATAATAAAAATGTTTGTCGCATGGCTGCTTATCGTTTCTGAGCATGTATCAAGGTAAACGAATTCAACGATGATTTACGTTGCCACTTCTAGTTTCTTCCAAATTGTTTTAGTATAGACATATGTAATTATCAACTCGAAGCTACAATGCATAATACACATTAACGTGATTTATAGAGCACATGCGTGTCATGTCCAGTTTGTTTTATCATTCCTATTTTTAACACGCTTTTATAGTAACTTGGGTTGTACGTACGTATGTATGTATGTATGTATGTATGTATGTATGTATGTATGTATGTATGTATGTATGTATGTATGCATGTAATGGAATTTTTGAGCTTGATTTTCGTCAAGTTCCAGCAGTCGGATTAATTTGAAATTTTGCACACTTATCAAGGACCGAGGATGACAATTCAATATTTTGAAAAAATCATCCTGATATCCTCATTAGGACTTCCAGGATAAGCGATTTTTCAATTAAAAAGAGATGAACTTATATCCGTAGCATTGACCGTGCACATGTGAGAGAATGAAATAGGCATATAAAACAGCATATTGTATTCTCGGGGTCTCCTCTTTGTGCGATGCTTCGTCTCAACATATACAGTTCTCCCACCTCTGGACTGAGTGACGAATGAGTGTATGATCGTACGTGTGTGGGCTCTTGTGTACTACGAAGATTTAGAGTTGCTAATACACGAGATAAGATAGATCACCTATTTCTCGGATAAGTTACCAACGGAGGAAAAAACGTAAGTTCCGGAGGAGGAACCCTAAAAACGGAGATCTCATCCAAGGAAGTCAGTCGACGCGCGATTTACCCATTTTTTTTTCGAATAATCTATTGACTCCGAACAAACTCTAATATATAGAATAGTAGTTGAAAAGGAACTAAAAAACACGCTTTTCTGTTATAATGAACCAAAAAGTAGAAAATAAATATTAATTAAAAAAAACTAAAAAAACACGCTTTTATGCTATAGTGAACTAAAAGCATGTTTTTTTGGTTTTATTTAACTAATATTTATTATGTGATATATCTTACACGAATTTTGTCTCGGCGTGAATCATTAGAGCATTGCGGTATATGAACTTGCTCCCACTTTTGATCATCCGTATTTATAGATATTTTCCAGTTATTGCGAGAACATGTTCTCACACATGTGTAGGTATATGAATGATGCGATTACACAGAACAATTTACTGTGCAATGAATTGGATTTCACGACAGAGCAACCAATTCGTCAAACGATGAGTGACAATAATCAAATGAACGTCAATATCAATCCAAAGTTACTGATCTAACCTACAAAAAACTTGGGAAAATCCACTTGCGTGATTTACAGAAGAACAGTCAAATTATTCAACCGTCCAAGTTGATTTATGTACAGGACAGAGATTCATCAATCCTCTCAAAGCGGAAAGAATCTGATCGGTCGGCATTTGCTTTCATTTTTGAATGCCACATTACTCAAAAATTATCATCAAACACAATCTGGTGCTTATTCAAAATCATATTGAAAGAAATGGCCATAAATTCGATGTGCACATCCTTTGTCGTTCCATTGATCAACACAATTTCCTTATCGTCTTCTTTCATTGGGATTCCATGTGGAATGTACAGAAACAGTAAAACCCATCGATACTTTTCCACTCCATTGTGTTGTTTTGTCTCCCTGTTCGTAATTAATACAATGAACCGTCCAATCTTTGTGAACGGGTAATTAGTCTTCATAAGGCGTAGTCAAAGCTGATTCATAACGTTATCGAGGTATCAATGATTATTCAATTGTTAATTTATTCATTGATTAACCAAATGCTTGGAAGAACGTTCTTAATTTATCTTTACCAAGCTTAATCTATTTCAAATACACATATTACTTCTACGATATCGAATAAATTATTTCCTTTCGAACAATCGGATAATTTCGAATAATCTGATATCGAAACAATCGTTATGTATCGAAAATTAAAAATAGAATAATTTCTAACATTCATTTCTGAATCAAAATGGCCAAGACGAAAATTCGAATGGACGTGAAAATTATCAGTTCGGTTAAATTGATCACAATATTCATCACTTGCTGCGAATTTCACTTGAAAGTACACAAATACAACGTTGTGTCATGATAGTTCGTAACTTGACATGACATTTGCGTGTTTGAGATTCGAAAATCCAACTGAGCATAATTGAAAGTCGAAAAACAAAAAATAATTCCGCTTTGACATTTGCCGCTTCTTTGGATTCATTTGGAGGTGTTGTTTTTGATGGAGTCACTATAAGTTGCAGCGTTGAATTATTTCTACTCCAGGAATCGCTTAGCTGTCTGAATTCATCATCAAACGCATGGATAAAACGTCTGGAATAAATTCGATATGAAGTGCTCGTGGATTGTGTTGTATAGAACTGGACATACACGATAAATATCTCCTCGAAGAAACTCATTTCATCGCAGATGAGGAATTGATTTGCATTTCCAAAGAATTGAATCATTCAAGATTGATAGGGAGACTCATTGACGTTCATCATTTGTAGCAGTTCTCAGTTTGGAGACAAAGCTCGCATTCGTTTTTTGTAACAGTGTTGTTTCATTACTGAAACTACTCCCAATTATTCATGATGGAATGTTGCACCGATGTGAAAGTTGATGCATTTGAGTTCAAATGGACCATTAAGAAATTCAGTTTACATCTTGAATGTGCGAATGAACGATACAACACATTCATTCTGAAATCCTCGACCTTTTCAGTAGGTGGACATTCCCAATGGCATCAGGAGTTACACTTTTATGGCATAAAAAATGGCTCCAGTGGTTATATTGGATTGTTCACGTCATGTGAAAGTTGTGAAGAATTGTCTGAAATCTGGGCATCACAAAAAATATTATTGGTTACTGCCAACGAAGAAAAACTGGAAACAAAAGAGATGTGTATGCAAGAATTTTCACAAGCTTCACCTCTCAGGGGTTGGGATATTTTTTATTCTAAAAAAAAATTATTAGAAAAGGCTGAAAATTATTTACCAAATGATGAGTTGACAATCATCTTGCAAATTCACGTAATCAATGAAATCTTCACGTCTGCTGCAACATGTCAGATGTCAGAAGTATCTAAGAGCAATCTCTCCAATGACTTAGCAAAGCTTTTCATGAATGAGAAATTCTCTGACGTAACATTCATCTTCAATGACGGAACGATAAAAGCACACAAGAACGTGTTAGCAGCACGCAGTCCCGTTTTCGCTGCCATGTTTGAACATCAAATGAAAGAGCAAAAGAAAAATGAGGTTAACATTGTCGATATTAGTCGTGGAATATTTGAAAAAATGTTGCAGTATATTTACACGAACGAAGTGGATAATCTTCATGATATAGCTTGGGGCATGTTCCCTGTGGCAGATAAATACCAGCTCGATGATCTCAAAAAACTGTGTGAACTGATTATTTGGAAAAACATCAATGTGAATAATGCAGCGACAAGTTTCATATTGGCTGATTGTTATGATGCCAAGTCATTACTGGAATGCATACGCAAATTCATAAGTCTGCGGATAGTTGATGTAATGAAGACTGAAGAATTCCAAACTTTACACGATAAAGATCCAAAAACAGCGGCAATGCTCTTTCGTAACACTATAATGGCATCACAATGTGACAGTTGCGATGATTTTGGAACGGAGTAAACATTCGTTGTTGCTCTTATAGGCCATTTGGAATAGTCTGTTAAGGGATTCACTTCTGAATGTTTTAGAAGTACTTGAACCTTTTTGAAAATCACGAAATGGCACAATCAACTCCATTACCACCGACATTTTCATTGTATTCTATTTAACTATCGCTCTGTCTTCTGTTATACAGTCGATAATTGAGACAGTAAAATGCTCCTTACAATGAATGGGTCTCAAGGAATACCATAAATTGTACAAATTGAATACCCACCTCATGCCCTCTGTATTCAATCTAGATATAATAATTGAACAACTGCGATTATCAGGACTAAGGATAATAACGTATCAGACAAATGTCGCCATCGAATTTTCCAACCCACAAGCACACGATTGGCTGTATCCACACATCCCCAATTTCCAATATTCAATTCTTGAGCATTCAATAACCTATAAATAGGATAAGCTCATGAACAGCTCCAGCAGACTTCTGCAAAAGTGCAGTCAATGTGGTGAAAAATTCCCTGGAAACATTTATAACCTCAAAAATTGTTGTGACCTCCAGAATTCGGCGACGCCATCGGTCCGAATTTCTCACTCTATTTCATAATTGAAATAAATAATAATCAACAATGAACTCGTGCCGTACAGCTGTAAAAATGCATGAATACGAATATCAATGGACAATAACTAATTTTAGTCTGCATTTGGAATGTGCGTTAAAACGAAAGAATAAAAGCATTCTGAAATCTTCGTCATTTACGGCGGGCGATAATAATACAACGTGGCATTTGGAATTAGAACTTTATGGAACTGAAGATCACAATAAAGATTTTATTGGTGCTTTCACATATTGTGAGAGCTATAAAAACAATCCGGAAATTTGGGCAGCGTGGAAATATATCATAGTTAATAACAAAAGGGAAAAAGTGGTTATAATGGAGACTTCACTATGTGAATTCGACGAAACATCGTATTCCAAAGGATGGAATAGATTTTATGAGAAGAAAAAATTACTGGAACACTCTGATTGTTATTTACCAAATGATAACCTAACTTTGATAATTCAAATCCAAGTTATGGGAAATGCATCAACATCTCCTATAAACCCTGTTGAAACTCATATTTCGAAGCCGATGAAAAATAATCTTTCGCATGATTTTTCAAAACTATTAATCGATGAAAAATTCACTGATGTTACATTTATATTGAATGACGAGGAAATTAAAGCCCACAAGAGTATAATGGCTGTTCGTAGTCCTGTGTTTGCAGCAATGTTTGAACATCAAATGCAGGAACAAAACAAAAATGAGGTTAAAATCGTCGATATTAATCGAGAAGTTTTTGATAAAATGTTGCAATATATTTATACCAATGAAGTGGATAATCTCGAAGATATTGCAATGGAATTACTGCCAGTAGCAGATAAATATCAATTGGAGGATCTGAAAGAAATGTGTGAACATATCATTTGTGAAAATACCACTGTCAGTAATGCTGCGGAAATATTTATACTGGCTGATCGTCATAATGCCAAACGATTATTAGAATTCACACAAGATTACATGCATCATCGTATTATTGATATTATGGAGACTGGAGGTTATCAAACAATGGAAGATCAACATCCGAAATTAACAGCTAAACTTCTACGAAATATGATGTTGATGTCTCACGTTACGATAAATGATAACACCAATGATGATGATGGCGCAGAATAATTCAGTACATATTCGATCCATCTTATTGATTTATGCAATTCACATTCACCCATAACTACTTGATTTCAGATATGAAACTCATTTACTTTCATTTGTGACGACAAAACATAAATTATTGATTCATTGCTGTAGTGATTAACAAATTTGGAGCGATATATCGACAATGATTGGTACGATTCTGGAAATAGGACGCTAATAATCTTAATTTATGTGATCAAGATAAAATTTGACTATTGTTTATGTTAACGGTTAGTTATTTGTATATCATGGATGCATAAGACGAATGATTTTCTACTCTTATATGATATGTTACAATTTATGAATATTTATCTAGACCGTCGTGCTCATTCAAGAAAAATTATGGTTATGTATGCAATGCAATGATGTGTATAAAATTGATGGACAATAGAACGTTCGGGATTTTTCCCTCCCTTTCAATTTCTGTTGTATTTGAATTAATATCGAATGTGATTGGCGTGAAATTAGCCGTCGGTATTATAAATTTCTCCCGCCCGAAACCACAGCGGTTTGTTATATGTAAAATCAAAGAATACAGATGTACATCTGTATTCTTTGGTAAAATGGTTTAACCAGGAAAATCCTTCATGTACTGCCACCTATTGTCCAATATCTGTAGCATGAATGATGAGTACATTGTTTTCAAAATATCGTTTTTTTTTGTACGCGGGCGACAAATAAAAGAATGTCACCACTTTTAGGAATCCCCCACTAAATCGAATACGCATGCGCCTATTGCTCCTTTCCACTCAAACTCAAGTGAACGCTTACGTTGATTCGCTGATGAAGGAACCGTGAAAGGGGGTGAACGGTCATCGCATACGCAACAATAGTTACATCAAAAAATCTCTCGAGAGTACATTGTAAGGTTAAAATTCAACTGTGTTAATACAGTATTACAAAAAAGGAGAAAACATATCGTCATCGAGTATAAATCCGTGAGAATTATCGCAATTGACCAGCAAGTATCGGAAAAAAAAACTGAAATAAAAAATATAACTTCAAGGTGGACCACAACAGCTCATTAATTCAACGAATTTCAATTTTAATTCATGAATATTGTGAGATGGAGCATCTTAATTATTCTTTTCAATTTCTCCATCTCTTGATATACAAAAATTTCTGATTGTTCATTGCATGGATTCGGTATCAATCGCAGTGTATAAAATATATTTCGGGGGACATCAAATTGTTATTATTTGTCAATTGCAGATCTATAAAAATTAATGGTAATACAATGAAAACAATGAAAAAATTAAAAAAAAATGAATCATTGTAATTGTCATTGATATTAAATGAATGAATTTTCTGTAACATACTTCAAGAATCTGATACTTGGTAGACTGTAAATTCAAATAATCGAATGATTGTGTGAAATGAAATACTCCTGAATTAATATATTTTCGATTGAAATTATGTGTTATATTTTTTTTTTGAATACTAAGAACCAATAATCACTTATATTTCACTCCTTTTCCCTTTCATCAATAAATCTAATTGAATAATCCCGTCGAGAAATCAAATATGACATGTCGGTACAAAAGATTTCTCTCATGTTTACATTTCATATTTGACCATTTTAGCACTGTAAAGTTGGTAGTGGGTGATTTCATTCCAAGTCTATACACGTCATTTATACGTGCTTCAGGCAAGCACGGCGCTATGGAAGGGTAGAAAAATCCCACGTTTCGACAGCACTGGTTTCACACCACTGAAACCTCTCATCACGTGCGAAGTGTGTATTCAACATATCGTTGAAAATTCTTTTCCACGTTTTATCATATTAAAATCGCTTGGCAATCTGGGCGAGTGTTGCACGGATATGGATTTGCAAAAATTTGAATACAAATGGACAGTAAAAAATTTGAAATTATACTCAGAAGTCCCTGCACCGGAGGGAAAATTCGAGCTGCATTCATCTCGATTCACTGGAATCAATAAAGAGATGGAATGGTGTCTTGTGATGATATTCTACGGAGAGAGACATGGAAGAAACAGGGTTTTCGACATATGTGGACAACTCCTAGAAAATTGTCCAAAGACCATTAGAGTGTCACTAGTATATTTTGTGGTTGGTCCAAATGATACACGAACCGAGATGGGTTCAACGAAGATTCATCAGCTCTAGGGGCAGTACAAGAATAAAACGCTTGACTCATATAGAACAAAAATGTTGTTCATAGAGGGGGAGGAATTTATCTTGAAAGATGAGATCACACTGATATGTCAAATTACAGTAGTAAATAATATAAATCGACATATCAAAATAGTTAAAGCAGAAACACTAGGGAATGAATATATGGCTATCCCTCCGAAACTTTATGTCGATGAAGAATTCAAGGATGTTACATTCGTATTTGGTGATCGATAGATTCGAGCATACAAAGCAATTCTAGCTCTTCATAGTCGCGTATTCGCAGCCATGTTCCGAAACGAGATGAAAGAGCGAAATGAAAACATCGTGAAAATTGTAGATATTGATTTTGGGATATTTGAAGCAATGTTGCAATATATTTATACAAACCAAGTATCCCATTGTGTCCAAACAGCACTGAAACTACTGTATGTCGCGGACAAATATGAATTCTCGCAACTCAGAAACACATATTTTACATTGCTACAAAATAGTATCACAATAGAACAAGCGGGGACGATTCTCATCGGTGCTGATCGATATCGGGAAGAAGAATTGAAGAAAGCTGCGCAGAACTTTATTCGTGAACA
Source organism: Meteorus sp. PSUC_FEM 10030008 (assembly GCA_018881525.1). Classification (NCBI taxonomy): domain Eukaryota; kingdom Metazoa; phylum Arthropoda; class Insecta; order Hymenoptera; family Braconidae; genus Meteorus; species Meteorus sp. PSUC_FEM 10030008. The sequence continues at coordinate 8,352 of JABMBR010003319.1, forward strand.
TTTCACAGATGTAACACAAACTGCAGGGTATAAAAAGCAACCGGAATTGATAGCGCAACTATGTTCCTATTTCATGAAAGAAGTTCCGGAGGTATGAATAAATCATAAAGCTAACGCAATATTACATTAGATTATAATATTTCATGAACTTTTGTTATCATTCATTTTAGCCATCGCAGGACTCGACTATGGGATCCGATTTGTAGTAGTAGACGTGAGAGAAACAATTCTAATATGTTCCAATCATGAATTCCTATACCTGTCGCTCGAGAATTGTTAAAGAAACGGCATCCGAACTATTTGAGAACAAGTTCGTTGAGATTTTATTCTCGACCCATAAAGATTTTTCAATTGACCGGACTTTTCCAAAGAAAACGAAGATCGCAATGCATACTGGACAATGATTCATCTAACAAAATATTCAATTTCTATTACACATACATACTTCGCACATTGTTTAAAATTGTCATACATATTTTATATTTCTTATGCTGACTGCAAATCAGTCAATATAACCCAGAGTTTGATTGTACTAATGGTAATGACGTATCAAAAGATGTTTTGTACTGTACTTCTACAATAAGATTCAAAAGTTAGGTTAAGGTAAGGACTAACATTATCAAATTCATATTGTTTTTGAAAAATTTATATGCATGTATATCTTTCTACAGACTGTTGTAAAATGGTTCAATAAAATCAGTTTATTCATAATCAACCTCATGAAATGATGAGTATAGTGCAATTCAGTTAACTTGCAATTAACAATGGAACATGGCGACTCACGATGAACCAGTAATGAACCGATGAACTCAGAAAATGTTCTATGTGGAAGAAAATTCCATCTATTTCCCATACATACAAAACCATTGAAGTGGGAGAAGTGCGTTGAACTTTCTTCATGCTATGAAAGCAACAATAATGTAATGTTCACATTGGAAACACAATTATTCAACAATACTATGATAGGAGAGTCTTTATCACACTACATAACTTCACGATTCTAATAACAGAAAAGTCCTAAGTTATCTTTCACAATTTATTTGGTTATCGAGTCAATCCAACTACAGTATGGAGTTGGCAAGTGTATGTGCACTTAATTATCTATAAAAGATAACAAATCATTTCATTAATGATTCGTGTAATGCATTAGTGAACAACAAACCTTTCGACACCTATCGATCCATTAAAATTGCGGATTGTAATTGGAATTCCGTCTATTCGAAAATTTTAAACATTTGTTCGAATATGTGAACAATTTAGGTTAGAAAACTGCTATCCTGAACTAAAATATCAATTTCCTGATCTGGATTGGTTCAATTTGAGGGTGACGCATAGCTAAAGCACAAAAGTGTTAATTTTCCAGTCGTTCGTCATGTACATTCGCAATTTCTTGATGAACAATCTCAGCCCTTATTGAATTCTCCTTACTGCGATCAATCTGATCTCCCATAAAGTGAATGCTATAGGTCACCGTAATGGATAGAACCGTTAATTGGGATCCTCATTGTTGTTCAGTTTGTTGGTTATCACAAACTGTTGGCTCATTTGTAATTAACATACCCATTAGATTTCAATCATGGTTATCTCAAATGAAACCCTGGTACAAATATGCCCGTAAATAAGTTACACGTATGTTGAAACACTTGTGTTATCAATACCACCATTTTAGTGGGAAAGTGGGGAATTGTAGAGGTGAAAATTAGAATCATAGCACAACACAATTTTATAATCGGTAGGTGTTCATTTATTTACCATCAGCAGTTCGAAATCGCCACAACTGTGTGATGGCATCAAACAAGAATTTATCATTACGAATATACATTTCCATAACCTTGTTATTGATCAAAGTTCTAACGGTGAGTTTTTTTTATCATAATTATGAAATAAGTTTAGATAAGTTTATACATTCACAAAAATGTCGGTTCATCATGCCAACGATATTTATAATTTCAATTCAATATATGACAATGGAACGAGTATAGAACGAACTGGGAAAATATCGATTATTCATTCACTCGTTGGTGAACGACACATTTCTGGAAATTTATAACAACAGCACATTTCCAAACCGAACTATTTCAATATTTCAATGATGTAATTATCAATTGGAGTTGGGTGGAATATAATTTGATAATTTTTCATCAATATCAACAGGTTGTTCTTGCTGAAGATGGCCACTGCGTGTGGTATGGAGAATGTAATGGAAACCAATACAATTTGAAACAAAATTGTCCTTTCACTGGTCCAGCAAAACCTTTAAATGATCGTCTAGGTCTGAATTTACTCTCTGAACTGTGTCCACATTTTGTACAAAATTATGTCAATGAAACCAGAACATGCTGTGATACAGACCAACTTACATCTTTCAAACGCAATATAAAATTGGCACAGAGTTTCTTAGCTAGATGTCCAAGTTGCTTTGATAATATGAGAAGACACATTTGTGAACTGTCTTGCAGTCCTTTTCAAAGTAAATTTATGAACGTAACTGAAATAAAACAAAATGAGACATCAAGTAAGTATTTTTTGTTTTTATCCAATTTAAAATTGTATCAATTGGTTTTTTTTCTTTCATAACACCAACTGCATTTACAGCATACATCAACAGAGTTGATATATTCGCTGCGAAACAATATATTGAAGGAACGTATAATTCGTGTAAAAAGATACCGGTCTCAGAAACCAGTATGTTGATGATGGATATACTGTGTGGTAATCATGGTGCAGATGGATGTGATGCTTTCAAGTGGTTCAATGTTATGGGTGATGCAGATGACAAACCATCTCTTGTTCCATTCCGAATTACATACAAAGAAAGTGATAATGACATTGGCCCATTCTCACCAATGAATCTGACATTCACACCATGTAATAAACCTCTCAATGTGAGTGGCAGAATGAAAAACACAATTCAGGATACAGCCAAAATTATAATTGATGATAACCACTCGTTATGACAGTTGTTCAAAACTTTCTTGACAAAAAATGTTATCATTTTTTATTTGCATTCGTGAGTTTATTGAATATGAGAAACACGAAATCATTCGTTGATGTTTCTAGTCAAAAGTACCTGCATGCAGCTGTTTCGATTGCGAAGAGAGTTGTCCAGTACCACCTCCTACATCACCACCACCTGAACAATTTATTTTATTTGGATTCGATGGGATTTTGGTTGTGATGGCGATTATATTCTTCAGTGGTACGATATTGTTTCTATTGTCAATCATCTGTTGCAGTGGTCAAAATAAAACTCGTGAGTAAAAATGTGTCAATTACAACTCAGTTTGAAACTAGTTGGTAAGCACAAAATTCTTCAATTTGTTTATATGGACAATATTTATCCGACGTTTCAAATTTTCAGTTGTCATATCATCATCTAATCGACACAATCATAGGAATACTGAAAAATCAACGACAATTGAACGACTTGGTGCAAGAATAGACAAACTCTTGCAGATATTTTTCTGCAAATTAGGCATCAGTGAGTAGCCATATTCGAATGAGATAATAAAAATTATAAATCCACACTATTCTTCTTAACTTCTGTTCTAGTTTGCGCCAAACATCCATGGACAATTTTGATACTCGGTAACATAAGCATCTCCATATGTTGTGTTGGCATTCCATACATGCGAGTTGAATTCAATCAAGTCAAACTATTCTCATCATCAGATTCACGCTCCCGCATCGAACATGATTTTTTCAATCATCATTTCAAATCATCCTATAGAAAAGAACAGATAATCATATCATCAATAGGTCTACCAAATATTGTGCATAACACATCACATGGCATGAAGACATTTGGACCTGTGTTCAATGTAACATTTTTGAAAAAAGTTCGTGAACTTGAAGAGGAAATCAAGAATATAATGACTGATAATAATCATACACTCTCTGATATTTGCGTTGCTCCATTGAGAAATGCATTCAGTAGATCAGCAACTGTTGATGATTGTGCATTTGAGAGTATTTGGAGTTATTATGACTCACACGAATTCAACGAAAGCAATGGAGATTATCTAGATCGTTTTTTGAATTGCACACTCTATCCTCATGACTGTCTACCAAATTACGGTGGGCCTATAGAACCTGCCACAATCATCGGTGGATATCTACCGTATAGTGAATCACCTCAAGAACCATCGTTTGAGAAAGCAACTGCGATTATTCTCACAATATTAGTTGAAAATCATGATGATGAAACGAAATTGAAGCCAGCTCTCGAGTGGGAATTAAAATTTCTCTCATTTATGAAAAATTGGACGTCACCTGAATTTTTACCGGCATATATGGATGTGTCATTTGGATCAGAGAGATCAATAGAGGATGAATTGCGTTATAGATCACGATCTGATTTAACAATAATAACAGTTTCTTACATTACAATGCTTGCATACATTACCATTACACTGGGTCGAATGAGATCTTTGAGACAATTACCAATTGATACCTCAATTATTCTTGGACTCGGTGGTATTTTTATTGTATTGGCGGCAATCGCATCTTCTATGGGAATATTCGCCGTCATTGAGATACCAGCGACAATCGTTGCCATCAAAGTTATGCCATTTCTGGTGTTGTCCATCGGAGTTGACAATATTTTTATAATTGTGAAAACACTTCAGAGAGATTCCCAACGACCTAGTGAAACTATTCCAGATCATATTGGCCGTATATTGGGCCAAGTTGGTCCAAGTATACTAATGACAACTGTCTCGGAATGTTGTTGCTTCTTTATTGGTGGATTATCTAATACACCAGCAATAAGAACATTTGCACTTCATACAGGAACTGCATTGCTCATTGATTTCATTCTACAGATCACGTGTTTTGTCAGTTTATTATCATTGGACACAATGCGACAGTCATATGGGAGATTTGATATCTGCTGTTGGATACAAAGATCGGGCAACAATGATGATGAGAAATGCGATGGCATCTTACATACGATATTTAAAACCTTTTATGTACCTCTGCTGTTGAAAAATTCGGTACGCGTATCTGTCATGATCATCTTTTTCGGATGGCTTTGTACGAGTATTGTAGTCTTGCCATACATCAAGAGCGGTTTGGATCAACAATTAGTAATGTCAGACGAGAGTTCTCTATTGAAATATTTTGTGTCATTGGATGAATATTTGTCGATTGGTCCACCTGTATATTTTGTTGTGAAAAGTGGACTCAATTATTCTGATACACGAACACAGAATTTAGTATGTCGTGGGATTCATTGCAATTCGGATTCTATAACGATGCAAATTTACGCTGCCTCGCAGCAATCAAATGTGACTTACATTGTCAGACCACCGTCTTCGTGGATCGATGATTATTTCGAATGGTCCCAATTGGAATGTTGTAGATATTTTCCATCCAACAATTCCTTCTGCCCGCATGATCATTACAGTGGTTCTAAAGAATGTGACATAGATAAAAGAAATCGACCTAATGCTATGGACTTCCAAAAATATATTCCATTCTTTTTAAATGACGCTCCAGATAGAAATTGTGTTAAATCTGGTCTTGCTGTTCACAGTCATGCTGTGAATTACAAGACGAATGCAAATGGACTGTCCACAGTTGGTGCATCGTATTTCATGTCATACCATCCTGTTTTGAAACATCCATCGGATTATTACGAATCTATGAGTGAAGCGAGGAAAATATCAGATAACATCACAGCTATGTTGAGAGCGAATCTTGATACAACCGTCGAGGTGTTTCCCTACAGTGCTTTTTACGTGTTTTTTGAACAGTATTTGACCGTATGGTCAGATACATTGAAGTGTATTGGTATTTCATTGTTGGCTATTTTTATCGTCACATTCCTTCTGACGGGCCTCGACATCCTCTCTTCATTGATCATCATCATAACGATTACAATGATATTGGTGAATCTTGGTGGACTTATGTATTGGTGGGGTATCAGTCTCAATGTCGTGACCCATGTTAACCTAATCATGGTAAGAACTCATTAATGACCACTCAAAATATTGATTTATGGGTTTTTATCTCTTTTTAGGCGATTGGCATATCAGTTGAATTCTGTGGCCATTTGGTGCATTCATTCACCATCTCAGTGAAAAGGACCAGGATCAAGAGAGTCAAAGATGCTCTCATCCATATGGGCAGTACGATTTTTAGCGGTATAACACTCACGAAATTGGGCGGCATAGCCGTTTTGGCATTCGCTAAAAGTAAAATTTTTCAAGTAAGTTATGCATTAACCTCCTTTCATTTAAGCATAGACTATGAAAAAGCTAGTGAGAATGCAGATCACGTATATTTTCTGCTATTTCATTCCCCGTGAGTGTTTCAGGTCTTATACTTCAGAATTTATCTGGGAGTTGCACTTATTGGCGCATCCCATGGCTTAATTTTCATGCCAGTACTGCTCAGCTACACAGGTGTGATATTTCATTTATTAAAATTGTTAATAATCCACTTTGATGAGTTAATAACAAGAGAATGTGGTTAATTCAGGATCATCATTGAACAGAGTGAAACGGGAAAATTACGAGGAGAAAGTAGGAAGGAAGCGATATAACCTCCCCAGAAAACGTTTGAAAGCTATTCGAACAATCGATATACCTTCTGCACCTGTAAATATTGTTGCTGAACAAACACACCTTTGATCTCAAGGTGTGTAATCCTTTGATTACATCGTGTTCTCTCATAATTTTTTCTCAATCGTTGCATCAATTTACATTTTCAGCTGCATATCCATAGCGTCCTGCAGACGGAAAGTCAGATCATTGAAATGAAAACTTCCGAAGAGCTGAAATAATGTTCAACAACTCATCAAACATACATCGATACTTCCACAGAGCTCAACACGAACGGTTGAAATATTCTTTACGTCATTAGATTAAATCGATTCATTTAAATTGAATGATGGAATAAAAGTGACTTGGAGTATCATGTGTAGCAACGAAGATTCGGCGCGACTTTATTCTGCAAATTCTACAGATTATTGAAAAAAAAAACAATGCGCGGTATGAATAGATAAAATGTGGTATATTGTTCAATAAATTTCTCTTTTCGTAGACGTCAGTGAAGTGTCTACTACAGGGAAATACTGCCGGTTACATAACAGAGTGCATTGCAATTACATTACGAAAATTCTCCGACATATTCCGTGATTTGATTTGGTATAATGAAAAGCAATTAAATTAATTCCGACTTATAGAATCAGAATTAAAGGTAAAATCGCATGAAAATTTTTATAGTACCATCTTCGATAGGTTTATAATTATTAATGGATAAATAGTAGAACTGATAGATTTATTACTTAGGTTTTTATAGATTTTCTGCAATTATTGTGATCTTGTGTTATTTTCGTGCAATATTTTATAAATCATAACCAACTTGAATGTAAATCTATCTCTATCATCAAAATATATTTACAGATATTCAATCTAATGTCTTATGACTACTGATCTAGCTAAAAAGTTTTTCTTGTCTGAATTTCTTTCATCTATACCTCATTTATTTCTCATTATCTCGGTGATTCATTTCCAATCATAGGAATCTCTGACAACAGTCTACGATCCAAAAACTGATAACAGCCCCCCATTTACAGAATTTTTATTTTAGTGGAGGGGGCAAAAAATGAAAATTGGAACAAAAACACGATTAAATAATTTTTCCAACAGTCAGTATCACATTTGTGTATCAACACATCGTCTCGGTGAGTTGAAAAAAGAACGTCTGGGATGTCCATTTGGATTGTTTATTATTACAAATATTAATAACGTCACTATGAATATGACGACGTCGAGGGATATGGCCCTGTGGAAAATGTGTCTCTACATTAGTACACTTTTATTTATCACTTTGACGGTAAGCTAATTCATCCATTACCTTTAATTATGAGCTGGACACTAGTTTTGAAGTACTTTTTTTCATGGAATTGAATGAAAATCATGAAACGATTATTAATGTTCACTGTACTTCGCATAATCGCCGATGGGAATTTGTTACTTGGACGAAAATGAATTCGATATCGGATTCCTCGAGTTGTTTTCATTCCTGGATTGAGCATGGTTAGATGAATTGAAGTCATGATGTTACTGATAAGAAGCGTTCCAATCAGCTACTAACTTCAGATAACCTATTTCAATTTTGATATCCACGAGAAGGGTACGAACATCTGAAATAATAAACAATAAATGAATTAAAGTTGTTCATCACTTGATATATTCATCCTTGAAAATGAATTTTTTACAGTAAATTTTTCAATAATGAGAATACAAATGAAAAACACCTTCTCATTATCAATAATCAAAATTCTTTCATGACTTTACATTCCGCTTTTTCAATGCTTTTTCTGTTTCACACCTGCTGACATTCATTTCATATCATTGATCGATATCTACATCGCGTTGATATAGTTTAATTACATCTGCATGACTCACATCTGTACGTGATAAATGAGGAATGTGATTGTTGTGCTGAAGCCGGGTATTAATTTCCTTGATATGATTGAAAGAATGAAGCAAGCAATACATAAAGTGAGGTTAGCCAGGGTGAATAACATGAGCATGATAATTATATTTATTCTTATGTCGATTCAATATTGAGATATAATTAACTATTCGCATTGATAGGTTGTCAATGCTGATGAAGGACACTGTGTGTGGTATGGACATTGCAATTTGAACAAACACAATCAGTCCCAAAATTGTCCATACAATGGCCCAGCTAAACCATTAGAAAGTCCTGCAGCCTTAGATCTACTTACGGAATATTGTCCATATCTTCTACAGGATAATGCAAACGAAACTGTAACATGTTGCAATATAAATCAACTTGAATATATTCGCGACAGTCTCATAACACCCAGGAATATGTTGTCGAGGTGTCCGACTTGTTTTGATAATTTCAAAAAACATATCTGCCACTTGACATGTTCTCCTACACAAAGTAATTTCATACATGTTAGCAAAACAGAAAATAACGGATGTAAGTAATTCTAACCTGACGGGGATCCAACAAGACTTCCTGTAATGATAAATGCATGACGACTATCAAATATTTTACTCTTTGTTACAGCATATATTTCGGAGATCGATTTGTACGTAACCTCAAATTATATTGAAAGTATTTTCAAGTCATGTAAGAACGTAGTGAATCCATCTACAGGTGGATTTGCTTTAGATCTATTGTGTGGAGTATCCACGTACACATGTACTGCTCAGACCTGGTTCGATTATATGGGTAACGCAAAGGACCTACCTTCCTACATTCCATTTCAAATGAACTATATAGCACGGGATGAAAAATTCGGTGCATTCAGACCACTGAATATTTCAATGACACCATGTAATCAATCTATCAGTGTGAGAAACCGAAGAACCATATCCAATGCTTTGTTAAGACATCTTCAATCGATTTCCCAACCAATCAACTTTGGTCACTCGAACGTAGACTCTCTGTTTTGTGATTTTTTAGCTGACATCACCAGCATGCAGTTGTGCTGACTGTATGAACTCCTGTCCAGCTGCACCTCCTGTATCACAACCCCCTGTACCATTCATGTTATTTGGATATGATGGAATTGCAATTATAATGACAATAATATTCTTGATAGGATCATGCCTGATCTTCACGTTGGTTAAGTGTTGTAACAAACGTATACGAAATAGTAAGTTGTCATCATCGTGGTTGAATTCATAAGACATAAAAATCATTAGGAACAATTATTCAATATCCAATTTTTCAGCTGATTCATCAATAATTCCTCTACCGAGAGAAATGAATACAGAGAAATCAACAGTGATTGAGCGGCTAGGTGCCAATACCGATGAGGTTTTGAAACGATTTTTCTGCAGATGGGGAACTTGTGAGTATTTGAAGTTCAACGGACATCATGATACCTGAACTTTCCATCGGATAATATCATTATCGATCTTTGTTTCAGTCTGTGCTAAGCATCCATGGACTGTTATAATAATGACAATATTGTGTACTTCGTTTCTCTGTATTGGAATTCCATTCTCGAATGTCACAACGAATCCAATTGAACTCTGGGCATCACCAAGTTCCCGCGCACGTATCGAACGTGAATTCTTCGATAGCCATTTCGAACCATTCTACAGAAATGAACAAATAATCATATCATCAATCGGTCTGCCCGAAATTGTATATAACACATCAATTGGAACGAAAGTATTTGGTCCAGTGTTTAACCTCGAATTTCTTAAGAAAGTTCATGAACTTCGAGAGGCAATCAAGAATATAGTTACAGAAAATAATTATAAACTCTCTGATATATGCTTTGCTCCATTGAGAAATGGATTCAGTGGACCGCAAACAGTTGAACAATGTGCGATCATGAGCATTTGGGGTTATTACGATGAAGATGATCTTGATGAGGATGACTACCTAGATAAATTTCTAGATTGCTCGCATGCGCCATTCACTTGTTTAGCCGATTATGGTGGACCCATCGATCCATCCATAGTTCTTGGTGGATACCCTCTACCCGATGATCCACACGAAAAACCAGCGTATGAACAAGCAACAGCAGTAATTCTCACATTCTTGGTTGAAAATCATCACGAAGCGTCAGAACTAAAAGCGGCAATGGAGTGGGAGGAAAAATTTATTTCGTTCATGAAGAATTGGACATCACCTAAATATTTGCCACCGTATATGGACGTTGCGTTTACATCCGAGCGATCAATTGAAGATGAGTTACGACGTGGTTCACAATCTGATATATTAACAATCGCTATTTCTTATATCATAATGTTCGTGTATATAACTATTTCATTGGGACAAATGAGATCATTCAGAGGACTGTTAGTTGATTCCAAAATAACACTTGGCCTCAGTGGTGTTCTCATTGTATTGGCATCGGTTGCATCTTCTGTTGGGATATTTGCTGTGATTGGTATACCTGCGACATTGATTATCTTTGAAGTGATACCATTTCTGGTATTAGCCATAGGAGTTGACAATATTTTTATATTGGTAAAAACACATCAGAGGGAACGTAGACGACAAGATGAATCTATACCGGATCATATCGGTCGTATATTGGGTCAAGTTGGTCCCAGTATGCTATTGACAAGCGTTTCTGAGAGTTGTTGCTTCTTTCTTGGTGGATTGTCTGACATGCCAGCTGTTAAAGCATTCGCTGTTTATGCAGGGATGGCATTACTCATCGATTTTATATTACAAATCACTTGTTTCGTTAGTTTGTTGGCGTTGGATACAGAGCGACAAACAAACAAGAAATTCGATTTTTGTTGTTGGATACAAGGATTGAAGAGAGATAATGAAGAATTTCAAGACGAAATTCTACATAAAATATTTGAAGTTCTATATGTTCCTGTGTTGTTGAAGAAATGGATACGTGCGAGTGTGATGGCAATTTTCTTCGGTTGGCTCTGCATGAGTATTGCTGTCGTTCCACACATTGAGATTGGATTAGATCAAGAATTATCAATGCCAGATGACAGTTTTGTATCGAAATATTTTACGTCATTGAAAGAATATTTATCAGTTGGTCCACCAGTTTATTTCATTGTGACAAGTGGGCTCAATTATTCTGATACACGAACACAGAATTTAGTATGCAATGGGGTTCATTGCAACTCTGATTCTGTAACAATGCAAATTCACATGGCCTCGCGACATCCAAATGTTTCTTATATTGCTAAACCACCGTCTTCGTGGATCGATGATTATTTCGAATGGTCCCAATTGGAATGTTGTAGATATTTCACATCCAACAATTCCTTCTGCCCACATGATCATTATAGTGGTTCTAAAAAATGTGACATAGATAAAAAAAATCGTCGACCTAATGCTATGGACTTCCAAAAATATATTCCATTCTTTTTAAGTGACGCTCCAGATGGATTGTGTGCTAAATCTGGTCTTGCAGCTTACAGTCATGCTGTGAACTACAAAACGAATTCAAATGGACTGTCCACAGTTGGCGCATCGCATTTCATGTCATACCATCCTGTTCTGAAACATTCATCAGATTATTACGAATCTATGAGAGCAGCGAGAAAAATATCAGATAACATCACAGCTATGTTGAGAGCGAATCTTGATACAACTGTTGAGGTGTTTCCGTACAGTGTTTTTTACGTATTTTTCGAACAATATTTGACAATGTGGTCAGATACATTGAAGTGTATTGGTATTTCATTGTTGGCTATTTTTATCGTCACATTTCTTCTGATGGGAATCGACATCTTCTCATCCTCGATCGTTATCGTGACAATTACGATGATATTGGTGAATCTCGGTGGACTGATGTACTGGTGGAATATCACTCTCAATGCTGTGTCTCTTGTTAACCTTGTCATGGTGAGCTCATCAACCGACAGCGATGCAATCCATTACCAAAAATTACTGTGATGATCATTTGTAAATAGGCTTTCCATTTCAGACTGTTGGAATATCAGTCGAATTTTGTAGTCACTTGGTGTATTCATTCACAATGTCAGTAAAAGAAACGAGAATTGAGAGAGCTAGAGATGCTGTTATGAGCAAAGGAAGTTCTATATTCAGCGGGATAACTCTCACCAAATTCGGTGGCATCATCGTTTTAGCATTTGCCAAGAGTCCCATCTTCCAGGTGTGATTTACAGAATTTTCTTATTCGATTCTACATGCTATGTTCATCACTATCATGAATCAAGTCTTCATTCTCCATGGTTGTTCCAGGTATTCTATTTCAGAATGTATTTGGGAATTGTCCTCATTGGTGCAGCGCATGGCCTAATTTTCTTACCGGTGTTACTCAGCTATATAGGTATGATATATCTGTGATGACTATCAGTTGATATTGATCGATACTGGGGTACTAGGTAGAGATCAAAACTCTATCACAGATAATCTCTTGTCAACAAATAAATGACACATTTCCTGCATGGTTCCATATATCATTCATGCTTGGGGGTTGCATGACGCATCGAGTCAATTAATTCGACGGTGATAAGGGTTCTGAACTCATGACTTTTAATCAGTGCTAAAAGACTGATTTTCATTTCAGGACCACCCATGAATAAAGAGAAGTTGGAAAATCACAGAGAAGCCATGGAAAGGGAGCATGAGAACGTTCAAGATGAAAATTCGGATCATTCGAATGCCAAAATTATTGAATCTTACAACAACTAGCTGTTGAAATTGTCTCACATCAATAAATTTTTTTCTGAGAGAAATGATGAAGATTAAGGTTATTTATTCATCTTGTCTTTATTACAATGCATGCTCATATAATTCAATATGAGAATGACGTCTTTGCATATTTTTGTACTCATTATCTATCGTCATGAATGTCAAATGGAATGCCGACAAAATTGTCGTGAATCCCGCGGGAAAATTCTAACATGTCATTGGTTGATCGTGTCAATAAAAGTCAAACAATGGGGGAAGGGACCAATACAGTACCTTCCAATATTCAACTTTCTTCTGGGACCCACAAGGGCCATCTGATCCATCATCACGTCAGGAATAATCAGATGGGCATTGATTCTATGAATATACTGATTGCAAATAGATGTTAACCTACTAACCGAATATACAGTATGCTATAGAAATTTATCGCAACTATTATGTAACGCTACATTTGATTCCAATTTGAGGTTATAGTCCCAAATTGAATTATTATTGATACGATAGTTACATATGACGAGAAATTTTGACTGCATCCAACGAAATGGGGAAACGTGAAAGAGAAGAATATGAAATGCAATTATTTGGCTTTCATTCTAAAGCTGTCCACGCCATTTGTAAGTTTGCGATTTTCGGGGTTATGTACAATCATGTAAACAAGAGGTCCATCAAGTTGATAATATTTTCTATGTAATTATTGAGTAGATGACCTCCATGGCAAACATGCCTGGACCATGTTGAACATTATTCAAATATTTTCATGTTTCGAATCTCTAGTGAAATCCCTCATTCAAGAGAAGATACAATCGAGATGTTTGAAGCTGTGCGATTCACTCGCGAAAAAGTATAATCCTGAAGAAGATGATCTTGCAATCCTAAAGAAGAATGGAAAAAAATTGATGAAAGCTCATCTCCGTGGATATAAAACTCAATCGCAAACTTTGAAGGTTATTTTCATCAATAAACACCCCTGTTCAAATATTGCAACCTCTAAAACGCAGTCACATTAAAGCAGTTGATCAATCAATTACAGAATTGCATAGAGAGACTCATTAATATACCTAAACATGTGCTTTTGCATGAAGATCGAATCCAAGCGAATCAATATACACACAAAGACTTGGGCGAGATGCAAAGAAAATTAGAAAATCTTCAACAAAAATTGAAACAAGTAAATTTTCATTTCGGAAAATTTCATCGTTCTTTATCGAATAATCAATTCGAATTTTATATTTACAGGCTGTTTCTTTTGGTGAAATTCTACATGAAGAAATGGAAATGATTGAACAATTCCAACAGAATAGGCTCCCTGCAGCTCATGCATGTGAGGTTATTGAACATGAACATGTTAAATGTCCTGATGTTACAAAAACAATAGACCAGTTAGTGAGAAGTTATGCAGACCTACAAAGTCGTTTCGACAAATCAAGTGAAATCGTGCTGAGGAATACAAGAAAATGTTTGATGTACGATGAAAATTCATACATTGAAAATTCTCCTTAGTGAAGATTTCATACGTCATGAACCTAACAAAAATTACATTTGTAACAACAATGAAATAAATCGAAATAAGTTCAAATATTCTCAATTTATTTACTTCAAAGCACATTCGAGTGATGAACTTATCCAACCCAGACATTCAGTCACAATTAATTATAAAAAATATTGCGGCATTGTATAAAATTAAAAAAAAAACTGAACTTAATTTTTCTGTCTTGACATGAATTTATTTTTCATTCCATTTCTTTATGTGTCTGTTTATCTCCCAATGCTGAAGCTCAAGAATAAATTCTGTTTTAGGGATACAATACGGAGAATTCATTAGCTCGTTCATTTCCGCGAAATTTTCGACTTCTTTGTTTACTTTATTCGATGTGCAGTGTTGAGAAGTTTACTTCACAGATTCTAGCGTTCTCATTGGTTATTCCATTCTCAACAAAATCCGGGGGTTTCTTCGAATTCAATAAACGGGCGGGATCAGCGTTGGACTTCATTACCGAAATTTCGTCTTCATTTTCAGTTGAAGTGGCTGCTCATCGACATTGTGATCATCTTACAAGTACGTTTCTACTTTATATTACTGGAAAATATGTTGTAAATTAAATTAATTAAAATAAATTACGTAGGAATAAATATGGAAGAGGAGAATGCAGAATCTGGAATGAATCTGGGCGAATCTGATGGTCAATGTCGTATAACAGTTCGATTACTTGATCTTATGCAGAGAACTCATTACGAATTGATTCAAGAAAATGGTCAAAGACGATTGACAGCACCTGAACTCACTGTAGAATATCGTGAACGTATCAGAGGTGCTGAAGTATTTTTGGGACGACTTCCTCGTGATTGTTATGAAGATGAATTGATGCCGGTATTGGAGAAAATCGGTCGACTTCTAGAGCTTCGTTTGATGCTCGATTTTTCTGGATCAACTCGCGGCTATGCATTTGCTTTGTTCGAAAACACAAAAACTGCCCGACGCGCTTGTCAATATCTTGATGGATATCAATTGCGACCTGGTCATAGAATTGGTGTTGTGAAATCCATTGATAACTGTCGATTGTTTTTTGGTGGTGTACCAAAAGATAAAACCAAAGCAGACTTTGCTGAGGAATTAGGAAAAATGTTGGAAGGAATATCTGACATTTATCTTTATCCTAACGCACATGACCGCACGCAGAATCGCGGTTTTATTTTTGTTGAATTCAAGGATCACAGATCAGCAGCGATGGCGAGACGTAAACTTATTCCGGGTCGTGTTGTACTTTGGGATCATGAAATTGCGGTGGATTGGGCTGATCCTGAACCTGGTGATCCTGTTGATGAAGAAGTCATGGAAACGGTGAACAACATGAGTTTTAGATTTATTTTGTTGTCCATCTTGCACTTTCTGATTTATCAGGTTTCTTCCTTCCATTCTGTGTATTAGGTGACAGCGTTGTTTGTGAGAAATTTACCGAATGACATGCCACATCAGAAAGTACGAGAAATTATTCAGAAAGGAACTGGAATTCCTATATTGAAGCTCAAGAAAATTAATCATTTTGCTTTTGTTCATTATGAGACACGTGAATTAGCACAAAAAGTTATCAATGCAGTGAATGGTGAGTTATTGATGAATCCAACCGAATTCTCGCTCAATATTCATCTAATGTAATGAAAGTAGCAACGAATAACTAATTTTAAAAAATTTTAGCTCCCAATGGCATAGCTGAACAAAATGAATGGGAGATTCGTTGGGCAAAGCCAATAGGTTCAGCAAAAATAATTGAACGACAACGTTCAATCAATGAAGCAATTGCAAATAATTCCGAAGAATATTCAGACTCACTGCAATCACAACAAAATCATAATATTAAACAATATAATGGTGGAATGAGACGATTATCAACAAAAAAAAAATCGAAACGCCATGAATTGCCGAATGAAATGAATTTCGCGACTGCTTCAATGTCTGCGGTGATGAATGACTCTCCTAATATTCAACAAGGATTAGTCCGTCCTGTTGTGAACAGTTCACATGCAACTATGAACTACCAAAAAATCCTGCAAGATTTTGTTGCTCAAGTATTGGGGGGCCATTGCCAATTTTTATGCATGCAAGTTTATGCACCAGTTGGTTTCGTGTGCAAGGTGAATACATAATTGCAAGTTTCATCTCAGAAATTATTTTTGCATCAAATGTTTGTTTAAAATTCGAATTCGCATTTCAGATATCAATTCTACGTGATGAACAAGTTCTTCATGTATTTCAAGGAAATGTCTATCCGAATCAGATGCTTGCGATGAATATGACATCGATCGATGTGTATCATCGACTAACTGGTAATTTCTTAAATGGTGAAATATATTCCAATTCTATTTCACCAGGTGTCACACATCCTTCTGGCATTCTCGAAACTTGCCATTGATGTGGAAATTCTACATAACCTCATTTATTATATTAACATTTAGCATTTTACATTTTTACTTATCCAGTTCTGATATCATTGTAACCAGTGACTGTGCGATGACTTCTTACATTTTTTTAATTTCGTAAACTTTCACTCTTCGATATTCACAACCATTTGAATGTTTCCAAAGTGAATCTTAACGTTCCCCATCAAATTACTGGGAACTCCTGTAAAACTCTTTCAGGGTTTTGGATATTTCTGCGATGTTGTCATACCGTGCTTCATTAAATCATTGTCTCTGTGCACGAAAAACGAAGAAACATTCATACTCGCATGTTGAAAATCATTGTCATTTTTCAAAAAATAGCATCATCGTTTTGTTTATTAATATTAAATAATTAAAATATTTGTACTCTCATGTTTCAAACTTAAGGTATGAATATTTAATTAAAAATGAAAAACTGTGAATATAAAATCTTTTTTACACGACTTTGCTTACACATTACTCATTACTTTAAATATTCAACTGAAAAACATCGATAACAGGAACATGACCACTGACATTTGTTTTAATTGATAAAAACGAATATTTCGTAATAGGAAATTACACGAAGGCATATGAAGAAAAACTTGAAAATTCCAAGTGTTGGTTCTCGTAATTGATATGAGTAATACAATTGATAAAAATAATTTTATATGAACTTGAATATTTTATGATAACGATGTGAATGAATTTGTACGTCCATTCTTTTACGAATGCTCACACGTCTACATTCGTCATGAATAGATCCAAACTCTGGATTATTTCCATGATTTATAACTCCAATGAACATGATGAAACAGGTTGGACACATTCCGGCTTGAATCACCACTAGGAAAAAACCACCAAACATTATTATGTGATGCAAAATAACACAGAAATAGGTTATGAATTTATAGACTTACATGTAACACTCGAGAGCATCGGAAATAATGAACTCCGAGGGGATCCTGATCTTCACGACATACTTGGTCCCGTGGACAATCCTCGTCTCTGATACATTCTTTGGAATTAATCAGTAAATTATTATTTATTCAACTTACCCAACATGAATGTGTGTACTAAGTGTAATTTTTCACAATATTTATACGTATTGTTCAGGAATTTGCATTCGGATTGCCATCAATACGGAAAATTCCATCACAGATGAAGAACATTTCACGGGGATAAACCACATTTCTTGTAGGTTATGATGTTATCAACTTGGTGATTATACACCAGAGGATATGGATTTATACTAATGAATTGAACTTACGGTTACAGGCCTAGAACAGCAAAACTGAGATTATATAAGAGATGTAAATGAATTATGAAGAAAAAATGATACTAATAGGTTTGTTTTTTGTATATTCACATCAGATATCTCGACAAATGATACGAGCAGAAGACACACTATGTTCACAATCAACAACAATTTTTTTGCGAGCTTCATTTTAACGTTTTCGAACAGATCAATCAATTATTAACTCAAAGAAGGATAAATGTATGATCATCACATCACATACGGATCAACTGAAAGGGAAAATGCCTCATCTACTTCACGTTATTCGAAGTTTCGAAATAAAATTACACTTAGATAGGGATCGTTACAAATATTATTCATATCTGAAATGGTGGAGAGGGTTAATCAGTAACTGATGTTGAAATTATCAAGGAGGGAAAGATAATTATCATGATGTCCATTAGGAATAATGTTGATACTGATTTATCAAAAGCATATTTTCCATTTTGAAAGAGAAAATATATAATTTGTAATCGAAGATTTATCATCGATTCATGTCATTCATTCCCCAAGTTTTATCGACCGTTTGGTCTTGATGTGATAACGTTTCCAATATTTCCATTGCTTGATGCCCATTTTCATCGTCATCATAATTTCAAGGTTAACATTGGGTGGTATTGCTTCATACATAAATTGAAATTGGGATAGAATGTGAGTAATTGTAATGTATATCTATGAAACATTTGATTATATAATTAATAAAAAACTGTAAAAAACTTACAGAAAAATAAAGCTTGTTCTGATCTTTCAAAGTGATAGGGGTATAAACGACGTGGAGTTTTCTACAACTATACTCCTTTAATTCATTTTCCGAAATCGATACCATGCAAAAAACGGTCATGAGTTGCACATGATGGTTCAATGATGATCTATAACCTTAAACGATTTTTGTCATGGTTATAATTCCGATCGTGCGATCCAACCTGCAAAATGGAGATTTATTTACAGAATCAATCACAAATTGTTCGTTAGAAATATGTCGGCATGCAAGAATAGTCCCTTTCGAGAGAAAAGAATTTTTTTCGTACAATTCTTAATTATCTTCACGTTATTACTTCGCCTGTTGTCTTATCCGTTTTTGACAATGTGCTATCAACAGTTCTGAACCTCAAACCAGTATCACTACGTGTTGCTTCAAGT
>JABMBR010003330.1:0-27837 GCA_018881525.1 Meteorus sp. PSUC_FEM 10030008
GAAATAAAATAGGAAAGTGATTCAAACGTCATTATTTTTTGTTCTTCTATCTCTACAACGCTACGTGCTTCGTGTCCCCCCGAAGAGGGTCACCCTGTATACTGATGTATTTGATGTTTACTGTAGGTGGTAGAAGCAAAACGATCAGTTCAAATCGCAGACAGACGATCGAACTCCTGTACACGCAGTGAAAAGAGAAAACGTTGCCCGGCCAAAGCTCTATATTACTACTTGTACAAATACATTTGGATAAACATGCTCGTGCGGAACTCGCTGTGACTCCAGTGATTCTCATTGCTATTACCTCATCGTCTGTTTTCCACTTTGTTATTTCCATTCATTTCATAACTGGATGAGATTTTTATGTGATTTTTACTTCATCGAATCTCATTGAATGACAAAGTTGTGAAGAGAATTTAATATTCAAATTGACATTCTACAGGAGTATACTGATACCGGATAAAAACCATCATTGATATTTGTGAGTTTTACAATTGATTGTTGGTATCGGTACAATAAAATTTTATTATGAGAGACCATCAAAAGAAGCGAGGATGTTTATGAGATTATTGGATGTGCGTGTTTGTACTTCGTATAATTGATTGCTCCAATATTAAACTTGCTTTTTATTGGGTCGTATGAAAATTGGAATTTTTTCTTCCAAAAAGGGAGAAATTCGTTATTAATCGCCAGATGATTGCGCAGTATTACAAATTTTGCCATCATATAACGATCATTTTTTTTTATCCAACAAAGCGTGACATTTTGCATAAAAATTTGAAATTCGGCATGTGTTGTTATACCAACAAACAGCAAGAAAAAATTCGCAAATTCCGAACTAATTGCAGAACGTGTAAAAACTTGCACATAATACCATAACCTAGCCATCGTCTAAACTTGAAATGCAAACGTGATCAGTTTCATTGAATAATATCCAAATATCAGGTGATACATCATTGAGAAAATCAAAATTGATGGAAAGAAACATGACAAATTTGTGGAAAGCCGAAATTCTCGTTTATAGTTTTACTAAAATTATCTCGCTGTCGATCATAAAAAAACCATTCACCATGTCAGCCCTTCTCCATAACTACGAAACACAAATGAATCGCAACTGTAACAACTCGTGGAGAGCTTATGAACATATGTACAAACAGATGGAATTAAAACTGACACAGTTTAGAAATTTCGCGATGTGAAAACTACTGGAGAGCCAATTGGACTCCGTCCATTACTTCAACATTATATTTTAACGCCGGCAGGGAAGGAACGAAATGCTTCCGCTAATCATTCTCCCCATCGGGCATCCCCCTCATTTTCGACGAGAAGCTTTACACGATTGTATATATGTATACATAATCCAGACGAAAAACGGAAAGATGTATATATATAGGAAGAAGGAGAAGATGGAAGAGCAAGAGGTGGACAAGTGGATGGGTGGGTGGATAAAATGAAAGGGTGAAGCGAGAATAGAGGAAAAGAATGAGAGAAAACTTGAAAACGCAAGTCTGAGCAGGAAGGAGTTCGTCTCGGTGTTCAGATGCCGTGACTCTGGGGCGTAATATTGATCATGGTGATGGCGGGGAGTGCAGGGTGGGGTGTCTGCAATCCCTACTCTTCGTCAAGTCGCGCGGCGACTAGAGAGGGGTGGAATTCAAGGGAAAAAGAGACCGAGACTGAGGAAGAGAATAAGAGACAAAAACAGATCTGTCTCTTTTTATATAGAGGTAGAGCGAAGAGGAAATGGAAGCAGCAACTGGAGCTTTGCAACGGACCCACAAGTGATACACATACACACCCCATAGACGAGACATAGCGGTAGGCGAGAATGAGATAAAATGAACAAAAAATAGTAAAGAGGTGATGTTCCGAGATGAAGCGGAGAGTTCAAGTTTCTAGATACAACTCTCGACAATCATTATTGCTATGCGATTATATTGCAACTATTTCGGTTGTATTTGAAATGAATGAGACACAATTTAAATCAACATATTCCACAGAGTTTATGATGTATGTTTGAATATAAATTTATGGTTAAATGGGGGTTATGATTCTGGATGAATGTTTATTTCTTCCACAGGAACAGTAACGCTATATATTGGATGACGTGCGAATAAAAGAAATATGCGGGCATTGAAATACCACGATGGACGCTGAATATTAATGGTGAAAAACACCAAACAAAAGTGTAAAGACGACGAGTTGGCGATAGCTTTGAAATCATTCGATTGGGGTACCGTTCTCTCTCTTTCTCTCTCTCTTTATCTTTTGTTTCATTTTCGTCCTCTGACTTCATATACGAGTTTTTCGTTTAATTTTTCTATATGTACTCTTACCATTATTTTTTGTTAATGCGACAGGCTGAGCCTTGGGATGGAACGCGACTCTTTAAGCCAGACGAGACTTTTCTATGGTTTCAACTGGCGTCTGTATGCAACGCGTACACGCGCGTCACCCCCTCTGCGCAGCGAGTGCAACGCAATTTTTTGTTCATTCCCCCCTCTTGCCCTCCACCTGCTCTTTCTTTCTATAAAACTTCACATATATGTACACATAGTACAAAGACTTTGAGATTTTATGATTTCGTATGTCTGGAGAAGAAAATAAAATATAAACAAAAAATACATTTCACTTTTTACTTATTTTTTCCTGGTGGAAAGGACCAAAAAAAAAGAAAAACGTTTTCTGTCAAATATGAATATTGCAAGCACGAAAAAAAAGGATAATGTGAAAATGGGCGGAACAAAATTTCAGGGGGGAGGTATGGGAACTGGCGGTCGATAGCGCGGTAACTCGAGAGGGTTGAAATCGAGAGAAGAGAAAAAAAAAGGAGAAAAAGAGAGCGAATGAGCGAGAGGCAGACCGTCGAGACCACTCCAATTACTGCGCGGCTCTCTTCTACTGCCGACTGACGTCAGCGTTTCATTAATTTTAATTGAATATCTTTAATTTTCATAGGATTCCATGAAAATTATGCGACAACATGCGAATAGCCGAAACAAATTTGGAGGACATGATGAGATAGTAGATCGGAAAACAGATGAAACATCAACTTCAGGAGATGCTTCTTCAAGTTGTGCTCTGTAACGAATCCCCACCAACCACAAAGCAACTCATTCAGCTCTTTTGAAATATTTATTTGCAAATGAAGATAAGATGGGTTTCAATCATCATAACTTGCCATTTGCATTTTGATTTTACATTATTTTGAATTCATCATGGGACGCTCTAATAGGAAAATAATGAATAAATACGTGACTAGCATAGAATGAGGAAGAAAATAAATATATTTTCCGAGAATATTGCAGATCTTGTCAGCAAATATTGACACACGAAATCTTTTATACAACAACACTCTTTGGTATGAAAAAGTTATTGACTCGATACTAAACGATTATCTTGTTTTTCTATTCATCTTCCTATCCATCCTCTCATCTCGATTCTCCCCTCCTTCTCATACTATACTCTAAATCAATCTGCTTCAAGTAAATTTGCTCAACATGAATCGATCATTAGCTCACAGGCATATTCATATCAATTGGTTTATATGAAATCACTTCTGCAAAAAGCTTGTGTTTTGGGCCATCATTGTACGCTCTCACTTTTCATGTCTTCATTAAATATGATTCAATCATCAACACAATGAATCTACTTCACCAATCACCAAGAGATTATCACACATCTACTATTATTATTATCAACAGAAAATATTCTAGACACAGATCTTGATGAAAAAAAGCGATGCAATATGCCGAGAATCAATCGATGGAAAATTCGCAGATGAATTCCAAAGCAACTACAGCAATGTGACGTGTAAATGGCAAGACAAAGAGAACAAGAGTGCAGACGAGATGAAGTGATAGACACAGATAGAGAAAGTGCGAGATGGGGATGTATGATAAGTATGGAGGAGCACAAAGCAGCCTCTATGAGGAGAGAATATTGCTTCGGGTACACGTAATACCTTTCTAACAAATAGCTCGTGAGTTTAGTTAATATCGACGAACATTTTCTACACTACAGAACTACTATCAAGTTCAACATATTTGTCCACATATCAGAATGGCCGTGAGCACGTGAGCGAAAATGTGACAGTAAATATTAATTGGATACATACGTTCCACGTTTAAACAACTGACGTCATATTTCTCATATTCGCGTGTAGGCAGTAGATAAACACATGAATATTTATACGAGATCTGATACATTCATCAATAACTATGACAAAATAATTTATAAACTTTCTATTGCCAATTAATTCCAACACTTAACCGTCTAATACGCACGATGAAATGCTCATTTATTACTAATTAAATTAGTTAGTATTTTACTGAAAGTGTGACACAAATTTCAGGTAAATTCAATCGAGTCTAGTAGAGATAAATTGGAATTCTGTTCGTTGTTAAAGTGCTTGAAAGTGCCGGGAGCAGAAACGTTGCAGTGCCAATATTTTTGTTTTGACTGTTTATAACATGAAAATATAGTGATGAAGCAAAAATTGCAAACAACGATTTGGTCTCAATCGAAATGCAGGGGTGGTGGCAACAGCAGTAGTAAATGTGGCTGTAATAACAGTTGGTAAAGAAAGATCAGCAGACGCACTTGGAAGAAGTGACATGATGAAGCCGTCGCATCTTTTGATTTTGTTGAGACCCATCATTCTCACTTTTTGTCCCCCGCGGCTTCAACTTTTTTTTTCTTCGTGTCAAACTAGCACGCGCATCCTTCTGTCTTTGAAACAACCAAGTGAAAAGGGAAAATCGCGGTCAGACGCACATACACTTTTCACTCATGCAAAACGCTATGTCTATATCCTCACCCTTTCTTTCTCTTTCCTCTGTACTTCTATCTCCGCCTATCTACTCTTCATTTTCCCTCACTTTTTTCCTTCATGTCGAGTGCTCAACAAATTCAAAGCTCTTTCAGCTCGTCCATATTGTCCATATCTCATTTTTACAGTCCATGACTGAGGTATTCCCAGCATAAATTTCTAATTTTCATATTTTACTCCTTTTTTCTTCGACTCTGTTGAGGACACACCTGATGTCCTGATGTAATTATGGAGTACTCGTTTTAAATCGTCTAGATAGTCCCCGAATACATCTTTTGTGTGTGGTGTGTGTGTGTGTGTGTGTGTGTCTCTCTCTCTCAATCAAATGAATATGCACATTATTTATTAATTGAATATCAATCAGAACAAAAAATTGGGACGACCCCAAACATGATCCTGCTTAATTCAGTTTAACTACATTCTAGTTAAGGCAGAGGAAAATCTAACGATCCCAATTCCGATATATTGTGATTATTAAAATGCTTTCATAATAAGAAATAATATGTAAACAAATTCAATTAGTGGAAGTAGCTTGCGTGATACAACATTTGTTTCGTTTGTAAAGTGCATTGAAATGTCATGAGAATGACGACGATGCATTGGGAATTGAATAGACGATACCACATCAATTCACAAGCGAGTGTTACAATACAATAGAAGACGTGGGAAAGTGAATCTCACCTACGGTCCAGTGAGCGCATTCGAGATGGCAGAATAGAATCGAATGTAGATATACACATTCATATATGGTAGGTTGTGTGTGTTTGGATTGGTGGAGGCGGGAGGAAATGCGCGAGCTCTGTGAAAAGAGCCAGTGTTGTTGGTTTATCCATAAAGAGAAATGATGTTGGATTCTCAAGCCGATGTATGGGGCATATACCTATACGAATACCATGTCAAAACTTATGGATATACAAATGGGTGTTTCATCCCTTTACTCTCACACTTACTCTTTTCATCTTATGTCTCTTCCTATTTGTCATCGCCCCCGATGGCCTTCCCATTCGCACAAACTTCATAGCACTCTATTCAATTACACTAGGGAGTGAAGCAGCGCACACGACCATCCAATACTTCACACAAATCTTGCCAATAGTTTTATATTTTGGATAATCTCAATTAAACACAAAATGTCCCATATAAACAAACTGCTCCATTACGATTGGATGAAAGTGAATGGTTGTTTTAAGCAATTCTCTTCACAACCGCGAATTATTTTGAAATTTTGAATTTTACGTTCATAGCGGATGATAAAATGAATTTTGTTTATATCCGAATGACAGTCATGATCACATTGTTTTTTCCCGTTGTGTTTTCTCGTTGGGATTCTTCATTATCGTGAATTCCAAAGAGTCCAATTCATTGTACACTCACGCAGTTTTGTCTTTGAGATGTACAAGAATATGTGTACAATCATGCATGTCATGAAAAAATCAGCATTCATGTCGAGGGAAAAATGGAACGAGAACTGGATGGCAACGGAGAGAGTAGTGAAAAATAGAGAGGTGGAAAGGGAGCGCACTGAATTGTCGCGTGTAACAGCTTCGTAAAGAGAAACGCTGTAGTTTGAAAAACAAAAAAAAACTACAAAAACTGATATGAATGCATGAATGGAAAGACGTGAGTATAATCAAGCACGCCCATTAATAATCATGTTGGCTATTCAATTCTTTCCCGTTTCGTTCTAATTTTTCCTTCAGAAATTATAGAAAATGACAACAAAGAACATGGAATTATCAGAGCAATAATAAAGGCAAATTTATTCGTTAAAACATCACTCATGCCAAATAATTCAGATCGCATTTGTGCTGAAGTTTATACGAGGCGAAATGTGAGTGAGTTTGAGTTTGCAAACAATAACGTGGGGTAAAAAAAGTATAAAGGAAATAGCAGGACGGTGAAGGGAGTTACGTGCAAAACGGCGTAACAAGGGGATAATGAAAGAAAAATTCAAATCGATATTGATGAAACGAGTTAAATATTCATTTGCGATCAGTCGCTATAAATTTGCATTCCTAACTGTGTTATGTGCGCATGTCTACATATCAATACCCATTGAATTTCAAACTTGAGTGAATGATAGTGTTTGAAAGAGAAGAATCAATATAAATAAATTGACGAAAGTGGGATGCTTTGATTATCGACGCAATGGCAAAGTGAACAAAGTCTGTATCTATCGATTTCCACCAGACAATTTATACGCACTCCACTCAGTGCATCGAGAATATCATCAATTTTGATATCCGATGAAGACTCGAAACTCAACTCTGCGAATAATCTCATCAGAAATAAAACCAAAATCGAATCAGCTGATTACTCCTCTCGAAACATCAGCCAACCATTAGAATGAAAATATCCATTGAACATTGTAAATGAAGGCTAATGAATAATGATATATATTATTGGGTTATATTAAGATTAGGGAAAAAGAGGAAACGAATTGAAGCAAAAAGTTGGGAAAACATGAGAATATTGAGAGAGAACGACATGACGCGTGACATCACGTGGGATATTGATCGTCGACATAGCATCCACGTGAGCCATTCCAGCAGCTTCCCTACCTACCCCAAGCACCAACCAACCCCTTTGCTAACTCGCCATCCGTCCATGCCAACATCCTATAGCATATAGATATATCACCATCCTCGTCTGCATATTCTCGGGCATTCTGTCTCCCAAGCTTCGCACGCCATACTCACTTCTGTTGCTCTCCATTTTACTCTCATCCCTCTCGAACCCCACTCACCCATTGCAACCTCATTGCATTCACCCCCTTCTTTCTTCTCGCTTGTGCACTGTCTGCAGCTTTCTGTATCTCCACGGTTATCTCCTTCTATCTCTCTTACTCACTCTCTCTGTCAGCTTCTCTCCCTTCGGATACCTGTTCGACGGTTAGCCACAACCCTGTCAACCATCCAGCGGGATGTATTCCAGCCGGTTAATTATCAAACGTATATATAGACGCGCAGCCATCGTGAGTGGTAAATAGTATACAAGCGCGAGTGAGGTAGTTGGAGTGGTCGATGCAAAGCCAATATGTTGAATAAAAGGTTGTACTGGCGCAGACAGAGGGACGTAGACGGAGAAAAGTAGAACGAGCGCGCGAGAGGGAGCGTCAGGGAAAGCGTCAAGGGGCGACAGGAGAGATGAAATGGAGTGGATCGGATATGTTCAAAGATATTCAATCCTATTCACCGTGATTGGAATAAATTTCTATTCGATTTTTTTTTTCCTTCCATTTACTTGTTACTCTATGAATACTATTACGACAATACACACACATATATACTCGATATAGTTTACATCTAGCTTTATGCTATCGACAGACCAATAATAGTCATGAGTAAAAAACTTTATGAGGAATTCTCCTGTATATTGACTCTAAATTTGAAGAAAAAGAATTGAAGGGAAACGATGCTGGTTGGAAAGTGAATAGGCAGATAAGAATATGAAGAAAAGAATTAAAAGGTAAATGGGGATGGGAAAAACTGACACGAGAACTCTTGGCTTCGAGTCTCGATAGATAATTGGACTGTAGAAGTCCTTTAGAATTCAAAGTAGCCTGGTTTGAACTCTTCAAACTCTGCATTTCTCCTTCACCGCTTCGCCCTCCCTCTCTCCTCTTTATTCCACAATTCCTTTTTCTTTCACTTGTTCTCTCCTCACTCTTATCTATATTTACATCATTTTCCTTTCGCCCAGTCGCTGTTTTCATTTATTTCCCCAATTCTTCTTCCGAATAAAGCACAGGAAAGAAACAAAAACACAGTTTAACTGGCCTTTTTATTCTCTTTCCCAGATCTATTTCGATGCTCAATGATTAAAATCCAGTGAGACTCAAAATAGTAAATACCATTCTTGGCATCACTTACACCGGCCTATTTATTTTCAGTGGCTGACTAGAGCGACCGCAGAAAGGTTGCAAAAAAAAAGAAGAAAAGACGAAGAACAGTAAACAAGAAAAAAGAATGTGGAGAAAAAAACGAGAGGTTTCTATCCAACGACTATTCCGGCAAATTCTTCTGACGGCTCTATAAACGGACGGTAAATAAGAAAAAGCCGGATTGAAAGACTGAATGTTGCGGGCGGAAGATAGAAAGGGTGAAATGAATAAAGGAGAACGGAAATGAGAGCGCGCGATGGGTCGTGCGCTTGCGGTCCGAAGCGAATTGCTTCACGCTCCCATTTGATAGATATCTCCGAATGAAGAGCCATCCTAAGAGCACATACAACAATAACAAAACGGATGAAAAAATCGCAATGAAGAGATTCATTCAAGACGAAATATTGACGAAAAACAAATACCAATTACAAAATTGACATTCTTCGGAATCATAGCTTATTATCAGATATTCTTATCATTCCATGAGTGTCATGTTGAATTACAGATTGAATTCTGACACCTCGAAGTACTTGGATGAATTATTGCGATACCCAGGTATGACATCTATCGTAAGTTGTTGGATATTCCCAAGTAATCAATCAAGGGCCATCTGTTTATTAATAATTTTGTTGAAAATAGCCTGCGCGTTGGTAAAAGTTGAGAAAGGTCGTAACGTCCAGACTGTACCTGTCTTTCTCATTCCTCTCGACTTCATTCTCGTCAGTTAATCGATATTGCATTCTATTTATATTCACAGTTTCAGAACGTATAGATATATAACCGCGGATGTGCTTCCAATTTTTCCACAATTCATCATACAACAACTACGATGAATTCCATTGAACATGAAATTCAATTGCCAAAACTCGATATACGCTGCATCTAGTAGTTAAATGGATATATAAATATAAATATATCTCTGCGTTCATTTACGAACACATACACAGTTATAAGTTAAATTATTTGATATTTGATTGTGAATTGAAGGGATACGATCAACAAACATGTACAAAACCCAGCATAATACCAGACAATTCATTTTTCGCCCCAATTTCAATCGATGCAATTGATATAGCGAACAACACCGCTGTCGAAGTTATTCTGGATATTTGCAACAAATTCTTCTGTTTTAAGCATTTTGTTTTTTTTTTTCAATTTCAATGATTGTGAGATTGAACTCGCGAAAGGATGAACGGGCCCATGTTTTTTTCACGAATGCTTGAACAAATGTTACGCAGCTGTGCGCAACTACCCTTTTTTCATTTTTCTTTTTATTCTTTTTTTTTTTTGATTAAACATCAAACAGTGAAACATATATAAATAACGAAGAGGCAGAGAAAAAAAAGAAAATGCGCAAAAAATGTTGTAGAAAAGTCAGAATAAAAACGCCGGCAGCGTGGAAGTGCACATTAAAAAAAAATTTTTCAGGATAGAAGAATATACGTTCATGAAAACGAAGAAAAAAAGAAGGAAACACGGGCATTGTATCAACTCACCCCCGCAGGCCAAAATTCCTCTTTGCCAGCTCCAGTTTGATGACACTCGACGTACGAGCGTCACGAAAAACGTGAGGAGCCGCGTAGACGGTTGCTGCTGCCTTATACTCTTGTCGTTTTTTTTCCCTGTTTCTTCACCAACGACATAGAATAAATATTTTTTTTCGCTCTATTTCACTGTACACTATCACACAAAAAAAATATGATAGAAGTGGCTAAACAAATAATGGCTATGTAAATGATGAAATGAACTGAAAGAAAATGAAATTAATTGAAGGATAAGAGAAGGTTAGGTCAAGGAAGATTCACAGGAGAGTCGAAGCACGGACCGATCGCGGCTGAGTGAGTGTCATCGAAAATGATCTAACTTTAGAGTAGTGTCGTGATGGATGAAACGGAGGGAAGGAGAGGAAAAAGATAGATGTCAGCGAAGGAATAAGAAGTAAATGACGAAAAGGGGAAACAAAAGACGATGAACATACATTCGGTGCACTCGAAGCAATGACAAATACAATACTACGTCTTGGTAGAATCGCTCATCTCTTTCTTGTCCTTACCATTTCCATTTCATTGTTTGCCCATTTCTCACATTTTTTTGTCTGTCTCACTCATCATCACTCGTCGCGAGACTCAAGCAACGCATCGTCAAGTAGGATGAGAGGTGGGATACATGCCCACATCACTCTGATGGTCGTGCCAAAGTATCACAGCCAATGGGCGCGGTCTCGACAATCGAGATTACGACTCGCGGGCCAACCGACTTCGAAAGCTGAGTATTCTAATAGCCTCTTTGCCGTCGAATGTTCACACAAAATTCCCGACCAATGACTGTATCTTCATGATTCTCAATTGGTCTTGCCCCGAATCCATTCCACTAATTTGTGGAAATATATCGATTTATTTCATGCATTTCGCTCTAATTATTCTATAGAAAACATAACACGTGATCTCCAATATTTGACTGTCGATGAGACACTGCCAATACATCTTCGCATTTTAATATTATTTGGATATTTCGAGATTCCACAAATGATGTATTAAATTCGAACGATATGTTGGCTTTTAGATAGTAGAAAATGAAATCGTACCATGGAAATCACTTGACGACTCGGTAAATATAAAAATCCCGTCGGTTTTTCTGAAACTGACCAGATCGCAGTGGGAATTCAACAACGAGTATTGAGGGAAAGCTGTGAACGAGATAGAAATGTGCGGTGCCAACACAGTTCGTTTTTCCAATTACACTTCCCGACTGAAAAAAACATCACCTCCCAAATCTATTTTTCTATTCATTTCTACAATTCACAAACCGACACCATAGACCATGTTAAATTCAAATAATTGTTAAATTTACGCTTGTAATATGGAGGACAACCACGCGTAGACTAATTCTGGATTAACTCTCTCTCCCTCACTCATGATTGAAATATTGTACGATAAAAGTTTTTTTCACACGTTCATTCAATTTTTCATTTCAACTTTTTTTAATCGTGCGAAATTTTAATAATGGGAATTTTCGACCTCTTCTCCTTTCATCCAATTTAATTGGAAAAATTTGATGAGCGAGAGAGCAATTGTATGGTCGTATAACGATTTAACAAGCAGCGCGGATTCCTGGGGCGATATAATAGGAAGAGGAGTTGGAATTTTGTCGAGAGAGGCAGGGAAGTGTAGGAAAGTTCAATACTCGTTGCATCCCTATTGCACTCCCTCACTACCATCTGCACTCCATCAATTCGAACTACAGCGAGAGTCATAAAAAAGCAAGACGGAATAAAAGTGAAAAAAGAACATCATAAAATGCATCAGTAATCTTCAATCTGCGAAATTCCCACGGGAAATAATCTCACATACATTAATTGGTATTTTGCGGAGAATTATCCTGCCGCAGCTTGTCATATATTTCACAAATTCTTCACATTATTTCCGATGTTCGCCGAATCGAAAATATTTGTTTCAGTCCAGTAATTAAATGATTTGAAAAAGTTATTATACATTTAACAATTATAATTTTTTTTCGTTTGCAGTAACCCTGCAACAAGTTATCCTGGAAGCACTTCATCAGCATAAACTTGTGGGTTTTCTTCTCCCCGGTTTGCTTTTCTCTCTCTCCTATTCATTCTTTCCTCTGCCTCTCTCCACCACGCGACATGAAACTTTCACGGCCGTGATATGGGTCATAAAATAACGTATGTAAATACCTGCAGCAGGACGGTTGCAACCCTCGTATCTCCAAACCGAATCTTCTACGGCTGCACTTTATAGGAACGTAAATCGTCTATCCACCACCCTCATTGCACGACCACACATTGCTGAGTCACATGTATACACCAATGTTGGACTTATTGCTGAGTTTCATTCTACCCTGCCAAGCTGCTGTTCATAAGTATCCATTACACATTCGATGACTTCCAAGGAATTGAAATAAAGGAGAAAAAAACAGAAGAGGCCTGGATGAAAAGTTTTATTCATGAATTATAATATGAAAAAGTTTATGTTAAACAATTTTGACGCGTTATAATGGAGAGTATAATTGATGGAAATAATATTGGATATACCTAAGTCTTACATAGAATGTGCTACAGGGTATCAAGTGTACCCAACTAAAAATACAAGATCCCAAAGACTTTGGATGGATACATACATTATGTAAACTTGAAGCCACAAACCTCCAATATGTGCTAGCAGATAAATTGACGCACACACCGATACACACTGTGTAGAATACATCCCAATATCGTTCACATATACTATCAAATGTAATTGTATAGTTTGCCACATGCCTTTTCCATGGGTACATACTATGTACGCTGACTATGTAGCAGCCGCCAAACAAGTGAACTATGGAGTTGCACCTGCGGCGTTTATCGACGATATCTACTGCAAACTCCAAAGAGCATCAACTTTATAACTATAAACTACCACTTAATCTCTTGTAAATCTCACTTTGAAAATTGACTTACTATAATTTGTTTATTTTTGCATCATTTTAATTAATTATTCCACGGAACGGTAACCATCATTTCACAACTGTGCTAAATTTTCTTGTGTTGAATTAAGTTTGCGTAGTAAATTAGTATAATCCAACAAAAGTCCAAAGCTCATCTCTGTGTCTATATAGAATGTTTCATTTCTATGTTGTAGACGAACTTTAGTATGCAATCCAATATAGGAAGTTGAGTAAACGGATTTGCCAATCCGTCAAGATAGAGTCCCATTAGAAATACACGTGGTGGCTTTCAGCTCCGGGTGATACATAACCCCATTTTGAACTGACCATTGAATATACATGCAAGACTCCAGCATTATAGACGATTCTCTTGTCCTCACAGCTTAGATTTTGAACAAGATACAAACCTCTTGATGAACGCAACTAGCCGTTAACCCCTGTGGTTCTCCCAAGCACCTCATACGAAGAAAGGTATGTGCAGGAAACATTGAAGAACTTGCCGTATACTTAGCACATAGCACAAATGGATGATGGACTGCATAGTTGTGGAGATGAGTCTGGTGTGTATGATGGCGGTAATAGTCGTTTATCAAGTGTCATAAATATATTTTTAATATAGTGATATATATTTCACCATTATATCCGAGATAGTTCATAGATCGTTCTAAAGAAGATTTTGAATAGAGGAAACGAGTTATTTGCAAGAGATAAAATTCATTCATAATTCATATCTCATTAGTTGACTTTTCATTACGACATATGTCGACTCATCATTTATATTTACAAATATTATTACTAAAATGATCCGGGATTAAAGTAACTAAATAATTGTATTTTACAGTTGAAACTATTCATGACAGAGGAATGTCCGTCAAGTTTGTGAGACGTATTTCACCTCATGATAATCCTGATATGCATATAGGAAAAGATCTCAATATAGTTTCACTCAAAACATCAATATCATTGAATAGTTGAACAATCATAGCCAAAATATATCGTCATGCAGTCTTCGGATTCGCCTCTTTTGTCACTGCCTCGAATATCATTTGACATGCGAATTAAAGATTCACGTAGAAGCTGTTCCATCAAGATCCAATTCCCTGATGCTTCCCAATACGAATATAGTGATTCAATTCATATTCAATTACCTTGGATGATGGGAGACAACCGTTTGAGTTAAAAATCCATTTCAATTTTCAACGTCATAATGAGCATGTATATGTCAATCAATTATCTGTATAATCCTAGCATATGTACCATACAGAGAATAGTATGTGGGATCAACGCTACTAGTGGTATTAGTGATAATACATGTGATGCGAAGTGTAAACATGGAGAATTGTAGATCGGTTCGTTAGTCTCAAGGTACAAGTGATCGTTGTCTCGACACGCCGACGTCACTAATTGACACATCCCCTCATGTGGCTTCTGGTTATATCTTACCACTGCTCAAACATACTTCACATGAATATACCGAGAAATCCTCGATTTTCGCATGTAAAGTCATGTTTTTCATCCAATAGAAATGAAGGTTTCGCATATTCCATGTTCATTGGCTTACAACAATGAGAAATTTCACACATTGGTTGTCATCGCTCCTCTGAAACGTACAATATAAAAATTATTCATCCACACGTTGATTCAACCTCTACTCATCATACTCATCTCAAATATTTATTTTCCGCACTGATGTTTTTTATACTCAAGTTCATTATCATCTGCTGCCATGGGAACTGACAGAATAAAATAAACGGACCTTTGATTCGATGCTCATCCCTGGGAATTTGAATGATGGTTCAATAATTTAGTGAGAGGAATATTTGATGGTGAAGATACATTTGGCTGAGAATAAACAAAAGGTTCATGGCTCGCCGCAATGGAAACGCAAACGAACAATCGACGTCAATGCTTATTGGCACGTTGTATGATCAACATGAATTGTACGTCCTTGAGATATCTTAATTCATATTTATTGTGATGGTACAGAAACGTAACTCATTACCCAATTTGATCGTCGACTGCGCAAAAGGAAACGTGTAAATTGTCAAAAGAATTTCGATTCGATTTTGATTTTCTGAGAAATGATTTTCTTGTGCAGTCAATTTCAGCACTGCTAAAATAATGACTAGTCATATTTTCCATTTCATTCACCCATTCTTGATGAATATATATAATGTCACATCTACCTCTTCATCTTTATTTCATGATATTCGTAATGTGAGAAATTCCCTATTCATTGTATTTTAGATTAAAGATAAGCAATCGAGACGGAAATTTAATTAGAGTATTTTTGGAAAAATACATTCGTACATTTTCATTATATGGAATCATTTAATGTAGATATTATGAATGAGATTCGGAGCCGTAACGGTTGTGTCGAAGAGTGGCGAGTGCAGAAACAAATCTTGTGGTAATGGCGGTAGTGTTCAAGTTCCTATCGCGAGTAATATCCGGAACGAGACTGAGAGGAGTTGAGAAGAATTACTCGACTTTGTCTAAAACTTCCGCACCTTATCTCCGCACTAATTTCGACAAACGTTTCATACTCTTCCGTGAGATAAAGAAACCGGAAGTGAAGCAAAAAGAAATCTATATATTATTACATTAGATCAATTTCTTCGACAAGTTCTGATGTGAAAGAATGAAAATGTGAACACAATGAGAGCAGAACAAATTGTCCGAATTGCGATCAGTAAAAGACTAAATCCACAATGAGTAAGTCGAATGTGGATGCAGTCAACTTCAGGGTGATCCACGAAAACGTGACTGATTCTCAGGGCGTCAACAGAAAATAGAGAAGAGAATAAAGTGAAAGTAGAAGAGAATCTGCGGGAAGTAGAATGCAACAAAGTTGATTTAAGTGTCCAAAGGAAGAGAACGAAAGAGAAAGAAAGACGAGGTGGGATATCTGAGAAGAAAGTAAAAGAGTAGCCAAGCGAATAGTCACGAAATGGAATTATACACACTGAGAGAAGGAGGAAGACATGTGTTTGAGTGTGTGTACGAAGTGGTTAAAGCCAGGAGGAGGTTTAAATCTCCGGATGGAATAGTGTGTGGTGAGACAGTATTTATAGTATGGATTGTGTCTGCCTGGCAGTGAGCCACGAGATAGGCGGACATCACGACCTGTGGAAAAGAGAAGTGAAGCCTGCGAAAATCTGAAGGAGTATATAGAAGCCCTCCTACCTCTGATCATGATTCTCCGAGACAGATGCTCCTCGTTATTTCAATTGAATGGGCAATTCTTGATGACAAGCTGAGGATTCTTTATCTTTTCCACTCACAAACACATCTGCATGTATGGTTCGTGGTCATTTTTTGTCCCCATCTCATCATATTATTTCATCGTATTACCTCACGATGAATATCGATTTGCATCAATTTTATTCCTTCTCAATCAATCATAACGATATATGTCATCACAAGTATTTTTTTCCCATATGGACATATCTGACTTTTGTAATTCCGAATGTGCATGAAAGATGCACCAACATCTCTGCCAAATTCGAATCGCAGAACAATGGCTTCCCTCTTAATGTATAGTTAGTACAGCGTCGCGTGCATCGAAAATAACTTTCCGTTTGAGCGTCCAACCCTGTATATCTATTCTTTCGTTTCCCCCCATTGGCTACAACAGAATAATGCGATGGACAAATAAAACGTTATAAAGATCTCGAAGAACATTGGCGAAAAGTCATTGCCCTCTTCATACGATTCGGTTAAAAACAACGAAGGAGGTAATTTTGCTCTTTAACGTTCCACAGTTTCAATGTTGAATCAGTTGATCGATTTTGTTTGGGGATAATACCATCTCAAATGGTACATATTTCTCACACGTGTTTATGAGTGAAATGAGTGAAATTCTTGTAGATTTTTTTTCTCTTCCCGGAAACATTGAGATTCCCGAATGTCAACACAGCCATATATATCTCATCTAAATACACATTGGAACCATGATCGCGACATGAATACGAGAGCATTCCAATGTTAGTGCAACCATTCGTAATTT
Organism: Meteorus sp. PSUC_FEM 10030008; assembly: GCA_018881525.1. Classification (NCBI taxonomy): domain Eukaryota; kingdom Metazoa; phylum Arthropoda; class Insecta; order Hymenoptera; family Braconidae; genus Meteorus; species Meteorus sp. PSUC_FEM 10030008. The sequence continues at coordinate 17,170 of JABMBR010003330.1, forward strand.
GCAATATTCAATGCAAAATATTAAGTTCACGACCGAATGTCGATTATTGAAAATTCACTAAAGGACGTAGTGATAATCCTACATTGTTTTGAAGGAATTATGACGCGTTATTAATCATCTCGATCACACAAGCTCCAAATTCGCCTGAGATATTTTGAATCCATCATTGACCTATCATCATGAATAGGAAAAAAAAAAATACAACAAGAATTGAACTTTCGTTTGAATCTTTCCCAATTACTCTCGCCCGTTTTAACCAAACAAAAAACATACGTTCATGGATAATAAAACGATGATGTGGATTTTGAGAATGATTATTACTTAGTATCAAAATTTCCATTAATCAGAGTCCATAAACATCGTCACATTGTGGCATCGTTCGTGCATACGCTTCGATAGAAATCGATTATCGACGAACCGTGTGCCGCCCGCTGTTCAATCGCGTCGCCACATCCCCGCGCGTAAAATCTTCTCTCTACGAGAAACATTTGAATGAACAATGACCCGACCTCGTTCTCTTCATCGAACATCTCTTGAACCATCGAATAATAGTCCCTCACAGTAACAAATTTTTACTCATTGCCTCTGATACATTTTATATATTATGGGAAGTGATCAAAAAATTTGAACATGAATAACCACCGAGTGACTTGGAACATGTCATGAGGTGAAACGAACTGATATAAAATCGTCCGAAGCAAAGGACCATTCAAGCAACAGATAATCTTCTATCAAAGAAATTGAATCTGAAGATTCAAGCATGAGATACAATACGATGTATCTACTCCCATCATTATCGTTGAGGTCTCAGATAATTTAAACTAAGAATGTCATCTTCGTGCGTGGCCGCAATCATCAGATTGTCCAATCTGCCTATGGACCATGAGCTATCTGCGCGCTATACTCTATCGATAAGACCTATCAACTCATGATAGCACAAAAATACACTTCACAACCTGAATGAAGCGCTATCCGATATTTTCAATATTGCCATATTTTTGATAAATTGTTCATTTAGAAACTTCACTAACAGACTGTGGTGAATGTATGGCTTTCATAGCAGTTGAGTCGTGAGTAATCACTGCAATGGTTCATTATAGATATACATTATAAAACTGATATTCTGTACTGATTCACAGTGCGATGGCTATGTGTTGTAATTCATCTGCTCCAATGACTGAACTGTTTACACAACGTTTTTGATCAATCAGCCAGAAGAATGTTCATCCGAAAAAAAGCTTCAGCAGAAATGAAATAAGAGAAGAAAGCCTACAAAAGTAAGATGATACGGCAGGTTCCAAATGCATTTAGTCATGATATAAGAATTTTTCAAAGGTGGAAAAATCGTGCGACCCGACCACTACCAATCCTTGTACAGAGATGCTAAAACTGAATGAACTGCACGAAGATGCCTCATGCTCATACAGATTGGATTTTTTGTCGAAAGTATCAAAGACTGTGTAATAAGGAGAAGTCGAAAATGTTGGTGTAAACGATTTGAGCTGTATACCAAAACTATATATATCGCTGGCTTGTTATTTCGTCAAGAGGTCACAACATGTCAATTTGAACACACATACATGTACATATGAGCCATGCATATTTTACAAAGCAACATTGCGACTTCAAAGAGTCGTTAGGATATGCATATATATATATATATGTGAAGGTGTATACACGAGTTGCTGCGCCAATTCCCTCAACATTTCTCCCCTTGTTACGGTGCCAATAGTTATATACCGTCACCAACGATCCCCATGAAGCGCGAGGGGCACCTTTGCACGCATGAGTGCTCGTCTACCACGGCAAAGGATTATTTTTAGTTCAATTTGTCGCTCGAATAAAACCATAAAGCCACAGACCAGTGAGAAAAGTCGATGCTGAATAGCTGTGTGAGTTGAAGTAAAAATGGAAGCGACACGTGAATCGACGTTAATATCACAATTTTCATATGTTTGTAATACAAAGAAACTCCAATCGTAATCCTCATTATTCCTCCACTAATGACTAAATCATAGTAAGCGAATAATCGGACGTGTTGAACACGAGATTAGGAGAACATCATCGTGTTCCAATGAATATGGAAATGCCATAACTAAATTCAATTTGACATAGTTGATTGGCCATTCGACATAGGGAAATCGGATCTCTGGTTAATGATACCCGTGTAACCGCGTGTCTCATCACAGGCCACCATACCACGCGCATGTGCATACTCTCTTACCGCCCAATATGCCTGTACCATACTTTAATGAAGGTCAAACGACGTTTCCTGATACATTGCAACACCGATAACGAGATTTATATCTCTCTTTCTATTTCATCACGCATTTGTTTCATAGTACTCCCACCTACTGGAAACCCTCTTCACGCCAATCCAGGTGCTATCAAAGTTTTAATTAATTAAATAAACTCAATGTATATAGAAGTGAAAGAAAAATAACTAGCCGATATCGAATTTATCGCATTTCTCGATGTAAATATGATAAACTAATTACTACAGGAGATTATAAACGTGGTGGAGTGTGTTGAATTCAGCAGCTCCTCGTTGTGCGAAAATTCATTTTGATAGGCATCCTGGATTATACCAATTCCAATTGACATCATCAATATAGAGAAAATTATATAGAAAAACGTTCTATTTATCTGTCATGAATATGTGTCAATACAACGTGCACAGTAGTGCTCTTCACACAGAAGACAGACGGATTTCCGTTCTAGTTGTCAATCTTCCAATATATGTTTTTTTTTTTCGCACCATTGAAGCTAAAAGTACAAATCAATATTGCAACGACAACACTCTTGAAAAGAGAAGAAATGGACATATTATTCTATTCGTTCCATTCAAATGTATATTAACAATGAGATGAACAATTTTCTCAGTATGACGATAACGTGTCACCACACTCCAGTTCGTACTCCTCACATGGATGTGCGATTCGTTCGATAACCGTCGTTTATGAGAATTGCATATCATCGGCTTGATCTAATTCGTGATGTAAACATACGAAACGTACAACAGTCCAATGTTAAATACATTCCCTTCCATTCCACATTCACTGTTCACTCTCATTACAGCGATATTGGAAAGATGAACTTTTTGAAGAGGTGATACTCTTATAGTGTTGAGTTGGAGCATTTCGAAGTGACTTCCAACTTCTCAATGAAAATAAAGTCACATTTTGAATACTAGCAGAATTCGAATCATCAAAATATGCTACAGAACAACAGGAGAAAGCGGTCGAATATTCTTAATTGTATGTAGATGACAAATGAAAAAGAATGGTTAGATTGCAATAGATTTTCACAAGAGTCCATGTAACGATTGATGACATAAATGAGAATCATGTGGAAATATAAGATGTGGAGAGAGCAAAATGACTTAGCATCAATTTTTTTCTTCTCTGATCTTTCAATAAACTTGAGTTACCGCATACATTATGTGAGGTTTTGATGATCACCATATGATGGGTCACATAAATTGATCCATAAAAGTATGAATACGTTGCGATAAGATATATTCTAAATATACTTGTGTCTCCCACATTGAGGTAGGCTCTCTCGAAGACCGCACCCATTAGGAACGCATAAGTTTGTGTAGCAAATTTCCGTAAATTCACACTAATAGTACAAGAATTACAACATAGTTCTTAACTGGTACAGGGAATACTTTCGCATCATGAAATAACAACTGAGGATTAGACTTCCGAAGTGTTTTTCATTAATGAAACTCATTAATGTTTTTCCAAAATATATATTCATAGAACAAAGCAAAATGTTTCTATTTTTCTGTCGTTTTTCTAAAAGTTTCACAGTATATTGAGGTCAGAAAAGAACACGGCACTGCCCGGATGAAATTGTCCTCAGGGTTGTCTGGTACATCTCTATCATGATCTATAACTTTTGTTTGGATACTAACACACGAGACAGAGCCGCAAGCAATACGTCAGCTGGCAACGTGTAATTTTGGACTAATGCAACTACAACCTACACGTGAACGCAATGGGAAAGCCCGACGTCACAATAGCAACGGTGGCCGCTATCAACTTGACGATATCAGGCGCTCACGGTTTCAAAGAGCGACGCTTTTATTTCCAGATTAATCTGCGAGCTGTGATGTGATGACCACTGTTCAACTGATGCTAACATAGTTGTTACAGTTAAATTGTTATGCAATGATCTTCTCTTCACACGTCCATTCGACAGGGGATGAATGAAAAGCATTATTCATCTATTTCACAATTGAACTGCAATTGAACGCCTGATGTTCCTAGAAAAAATTTTGATGACGTTATAGTAAATAGTAAATGAATAAATTTCTTCATTTGCAATTATGAGAAAAGTACAACGTAATCATAATATTTATGTCACCTTCTCCATTGGTCAACCGTTGTACGATTCGGATTGTCTGATGTGTCATTTGTATCAATGACATTGACCATCATCAGCACATTTTATAATGGCACAAAAGCAAAGAGCGTATAAAAGCCGAGAGCTCAGATTGTAAGCACAGTTCTAATTTGTTCAGTATTTGAAGTTCTCATCAGTGAAATGATGATTTTTCAGTTTATATGTTTTACGTTTACACTGCTTTTACTTTCAACAGGTTGGTAAAGCTGAAATCAATGAAAAGCAGCATTCGATTATACTGACGACAGCTCTTTTTTTTCCCTGTAGTTGACAGTGAGGAAACAGTTGACAATGATACACAGATCTGCATTGACTTGTGTGCACGTTGTGATGGAGTTGGATCACTCTCAGCTGATGAGTGTGAATGTCGGATTCCTGATGATGGTCGTGAAAGTAAGAACTGCTTCGTTCGTTTTTCTGCCAATAATAAAAAGTATTTAATGGGTGATTCACTTATTTGTCTTTTCCTAGTAAATAGATGCATCGAACAAATCAAAGGGGAAGCTGCAGAACATAATTTCACTCTCGTGACTATTCGACCTGGCATACTTGACCGCGCCACGCGCTGTTGTCCCAACACTGGTCGTCTCAGATTAGGTAAAATTCCACTTTCAATAACCAACATTATTTCGAACGAATATTCATACCTTATCGCTATTGAAAAAATTATCATTCATCCAGGTGATATTCTACGTATAGCGAAATATTTTCTAAATGATGGTCCTGAAGTTGGCGCACATATTCTTGGAGGTCATAGGAATTTTGATGACAGTATGAGTGGTTCTACATATTGTCAACGCTGCTTGGATGAGGAAGAAGATACACCAGTAGAATTTGTTATGCCAGAAGAGGAGTCGATAGAGAGCTTTATAACACCGCATCCCACAACAGTAGAATATATTATTGGGCCTCAGACATGTTCCGTTCAAAATGCACACGCTTATGATCATTTCAATGCACCTAACACACCAAGTATTGATCAAATTCAATCTTCACATAATTATTATCACTCATTAGTTGTTCCTCCTACTTCGCTTCATGATTATTCACATGATCAGTTACCCCCACTAGTGGCTCATCCGTATCCTGTAACGCAAGTTACACCTCTCACTGCTCAAGTTCATCTGCCCCATCATCAACATCATGTTCAACATGGATGTATTGAACCATCGCTCACTCATCTCTCGACATTAAATTATCCTCAATATCCGTTGATTCGTGTTTCCCCTCGTGATTCCACGAAATCACGCATTGTAAGTATTATCATAAATTTTTTAGTCGTCAAAGTATCCTCCGATGTAAATCTACTCAATATTTCAGAGCGGGACATATCGTAATTCTATTTGGAATCCATCCCAATTATATTCCTCTGTTTCCGTACCGAGCCTCGAAGTGAGATCACGCCAAACACATAAGCCAAGAATTTTGAGTTGGACGCGACCGATTGTTCAGCCGTTGCATACACTACCTACATCAACTTTCACTCCAATCGGATATCAGCCCCAAGCAAACAATTTAGCTTGGTCTTATGCCTTACCAAATACAGATATACGTAATGGAGTGAATCGGCGCATCAGGCCACATGGTGGCCCTGAAGCATTTACTGGGAATAATTACGCTGCTGAACCTTTACTCGGAGCTACGAATCCAAACACCGGGGAAAGCAATAATAACAATGATGAAAGGAGCATGTCGAATGTAAATATTCAACAAATGACAACGGAAAATTATAATGATAATCATCCACCAATATCGGGAATACGGTCAGACACTGTATTGCAGTCAGAGCAGGCGACATCGCCACCAAAATCACCAATGGGACCTACACTTGACAGTACATTGTTGATAAACATACCAAATACAATGAAAAGAACGGTACCGGCGTCACTCCGTTACAAACAGATGAATAAACGAGAACTGAAAATGAAAGCTCCATCAATAAATTGAATTTTCTAGTAGTTTGTGATGCTGTCTTTAATATCGCTCAATGTTTTATGAATGTTGTGTCGAAGATGTCCCGTAAAGTTCATCTTCGAATTGTACATCAATTGAAAATATTATACTATAAAAACAGAAACAATGAATGAAGGATTATCCCTAATTTATTCTCAATATAAATATATCGCCATTCTATCTCCTTCCTTTGCCTTTGCCTTTTTTCGATGACGTAGATGAAGGTTGAGTTGACTGTTCACTTGAATTCTGTTTGCCTTGTCGTGTTTTGAGGTTAGGGATGGTTGAACCCAAATGATTTAAGAGAGAATCTCTCGTCGGGAAATTTGCTAATAATGGCGTACCATCATCATTTTTCAATTGCACACGTATACGTCCACGATAAAGCGGCTCTTTGCTACGTTCTTTTGGGTGGAGTTTATTTTCTACACCAACTTTCAGACCTGCTGCTATCAAAACATCTCTCAATTCTTGATGAGTTGGATTCTCAACGCACTTTGACTTTGGCAATTTTCGGCCCTCAGCACGAGTTTTTCTACTATTGAGATAGATTGGATAGATGCAAACCCATCTGCAAGATAAATTGATATGATTGACCAACGTTCGAATGAAAACAGCAATAAGGTTAGAAAGCATATGGTACATGGGAAGAAATTTACATTTGAACCAAAACTAATGATCTTAAACATTAACGATATTTCATGCATCTTTCATAAAAAACATAATGTATTACAAATATGAATATTAACCTTTCTCTGTCACTGTGTTTTTTCGCATCGTTCCACGCTACTGCCATAACGTCCTCAATGTGTTTATCTGTTACTCATATACATACGTCATGTACACAGTCATGGAGTATAGAGTGTCTATACTCCAGTAAACCAAACGATATATCTATCTACATAAATACAGACACATATCCACCTGAACGCTAGCGGGAATGACATGTCACACTATTGCGATTCAGAAAACGATTTTCATAGGTATTCATCATTGAAAACTATATGTATAAGAATTCATCTCAATTGTACATAAGAACCAAAAATATACTTTGTCTGAAGTCAAACAAAAATTAGTTGATGGGCTCGTCCGGGATTTGAACCCGGGACCTCTCGCACCCGAAGCGAGAATCATACCCCTAGACCAACGAGCCATTAGTTAGGAAAAATGTTGATTTTATGTATAAAAATCAAACATAAATATTGTATTAAATGTCATATAATTTAAAATTAATTTGTATCCAGATTTATTTCTGCAGAGAATCTTGAAACCCGAAAATTGTGCATGTGTTCTCAAACTATTGACTTTTGATTGAAGAATATACTTCCAATATCCATATTATCTGTCCACGAAAAGTCCGAGATATATTTTTATTTCGATGAATCACTGATCAATCTATGAGAGTGGATATAATTCTATCGAACATGATGTATCTACATATACTGCATTTACAAGGGATGAGTAGTTTGGAATAACATGTTATGAAATCAACGGATAAAATGACTTATGAAGTAGGGTTGACGACTTGAGCAACAGCAAAAATGATATGATTGTTAGCTATGAGTACGAAGAACGGTCGATTGACATGGAAGTTTTCACGAAATATTGAGGAATCTAATATTTTTTTTTCTGTGGTCAGTTCCTTTTCGTGGCGATAGTGCCCTTCATTCACATCAATAATGGACATCTGGATGAAATCATTCACTTTCAGATTGCGTGTTTTGGTAATACGTCTAAAATTAGCCATATCAGAGAAAATATTATCCATTCCCATCTGCAATATCAAAGTAAAACTGATATATCCAATCTAAAAACTTCGAAAAATCAGAGCAAAGAAAACGCGATCATGTAATTACCAGTTTTCGATAGTCTTTCAAGGTTATTTTGGTTCTGATCCGGAACTTAGGTAGGGAGATATTGACGAGGATATCTTTGACATTTTCAAGACCTAGATCTTTGAATTTGAATTTTCGAAGGTTTGGCACAAGATTCGACAAACTTGTGTTCTCGGGTGGAAGGATGATTATCATTCTCATTGGATTTTCAAGTGATGCAGCACCCACGTATAGCTCAACATATGTACTGTTATTAAGTTTCCCAAGTACTCCGTGCCGGCATCGAATTTCCTGATTCATCGTGGGAACTTTTTTGTGAATTGTACCATTAAAAAAATCCATTAATTTGGTTCGATTGAAATCGAAAGGCTTCAGCCAACTGGAGTTGAACGTCGCCACACTGATTAGAACCATGTTAGTTGCGTTGTTGATTTCACCTACATACCAGAAGAATTATCTTCATATTATACACATGAAGAGAGGGAAAATAAAGCATTTTTATCATGAAATGTTACCAGCGCTCATAACATGCATAATTATGTTATCAGTTCGATTAGCGCACCAATTATTGATTATTTGAGTGCTTTCCTGATCGTTATGAAAATTAATCCGTTGCAAACTTGAATTGGAGATTCTCCGCACTATTCCCGAAAATTTCTTCAATAACTTAATATCATCTGCTATGAACATCCTTTGATCTATCAGAAGTCCATCTGTTTCAATCTGTAATTCCAAACGAAACAATTCAGTCATTAATTGTCGGATTCGTTTCCAAAGAATAATGTCAATCGATAAAACGACCGAGAGCTCGTCGATGAATGTCTTGATGTCCTGGAAATCAATGAGTTTATCGGATAAGTTGAGAATGCTATCGATGGTATCCCAAGTACAGGAACAAGCCCCATAGCTTGTCAGAAGCATCAGGTTCGCCACGCTGATGGGGTAAATAACTATATCTTCATCCTTCTTGAAAACCATCTGGAAAAACGGCATGATGAGATATCTGACATGCCGAATCGATTCTGTCATTCAAAAATAAATACTTTTAATGATACTCTACCGTTGAATAATTTAATGCGAAATCAGAAGAAGTATCGTATATTGTTGGGGATTTGTCTATAGACTTATCAGCGTACTGAGTGTGTGAATTTGGTGTTTGTGAGCTAGTAGGGAAGGAATTGGTAACTGGAGATGGGTTTTCTTCCACTATTTCACGGTTTTCAGAATTATGATTCAAAAATTCAGCGGTCAGATTGGTGGTCCTGCCTCCCTCCGAATCGATGGTTGTGCTGGAGAAACCTATGATTGATCCATGAAATTACCTAGTGCGTGGACTTAGATTCTATAAAAATCATATAAATTCATCTTGAGTAATTGAGTTGATATGATGGTTGCATTTCCGAACGAACATGTTGTTTCCTTGACGATGAAGAAGTTTTCGACTATCTTATTCGAGGAATGATCATGACTGAATGAATTTGGCATCGACATCACAACCAGTTTCCTAAAGCTCATTGTATTCGATTGATGTGTACTAGGAGTATTAGTGAAAGAAAAAAAATTGCGCTCACCCTGTGGTGTCCCGTCTGGAAAATGTCCGGGAACAGAATCCATACTATGCTCAGTCGTTAGCTGATTGAGAGCGTTAATCTTATCGTAAACTGATGGATCATCTCCCAACATTAAGTCCTCATCAAAAACTTTGGACAATGGTATGATAGTGTTCATAGTTTTAATAGTCGTCAGTTCAGAGGAAGAGCTGAAAATTCGGATATATCCATGGAACTTGTTATAACGGCCTCACACGATAGAATGAGCAGAATTGACGCACCTGGATTGATTGTAAATCTTCTCGTCGGACTGCAAGAATTTCGATGATTAAGCCACATGAAAGAAAAGTATAATAACAGCACCAGGAAATTCACTCACTCTCCTCAAACTATCACTATCAACACTGCTACTGGGAGGAATGTCAGCTTCTGAATAATCTTGTGCAGGATCTCTTTGCAGATTATGCCGCATACACGCTGTAAGAAGTATCAAAAACAAAACAATATGATGTAGCATCAACATCATTCCGCATTGGATGAAACGGGCCGTGATCGTGTTTGAGATTGTAGTGTGTGGATCAGTCGCTCCACCAAACTGAATAAGTTCAGCGATTATTAACTGACAACCATACAACAAAAAGAAATGCTGAGTATAAATATGGACTTACATTATAAACGAATGAATATAATCAAATAACCAGCAAAACATGATGCAAGTCATCAGTGTTCCTTGGATGAAGAATTTTTTTATTGAGGCCGAAACACAATGAATGATTGAATGTAAACATGAAATGAAAATCTATGAGTCCGTGTTTTGAATACATTTGAAGACATGTTTCTCGTCAGTATCAATTTTTTGTATGCTGACATCAGCTATAACAGCTCAATGAAATACCTATATACATATATATGTGTATATA
>JABMBR010003341.1:0-27834 GCA_018881525.1 Meteorus sp. PSUC_FEM 10030008
TATGTATTTATAAATATATACATACATATATATTTGTTCTATAACTTATAATTCTATCTGTATAGTGTGTCTCAGCCTTCTTCCACATTCCCTCCTCATTTCGCTTACCTATTTATCAGCACCATTCTTATTTAAAACCAATCAAAATATCATCGTATAGATAGCAAATTACCTGTTGTATAAATATACATTCAAATATTCGTAATAGTATACAAGAATCATACCTTTCATTTTTTTTTTCTTTTACCTTTCGTACATTCGTATCATCGTCAATATGTTGTGACGTGTAATCTTCGTATTTCGTAGCACAGTGGGTATCCGTCCGCCTATACGTGTATAATTTATTCATTAATTTTTTTTTTTTTTTTTTTTCATCTTTTCCATTTTCTCCAAATTTTTCGGTCTTATTTTGTTTGGTTTTGTGTATTATCTATATGTCTCTCACTTGCGTATTTGCCGGTTATTTAACTCTTTCGTAAATCATCTCTTGCACGTTGTTCGTTCTCTTGTTCTTCTTGCAACATTTGTTCCCGCATTCTTTCATGACCACTCCCGACACACGCTTTCATATATCTACATATATTTCAGCGTGCAAATCGTCTTATTTCTATACTCGCGGCCATTTTCCATCTTCAATGACTGACATCGTCTCTATCACCGTGTATTCTTATCTCCCGTTGGTTCGTGCGCACTCACACTATCACATACACACGAAAAAACCACACACATACCAACTTTACTTTCACCCTATTGCATTTCCCTTGCGAATTTGCTATTTTTTTATTTTTCATTCTTCTAATGATTCCACCCTAATATTTCCGTTTTTTTTTTGTTTATGATTTTTGTCGTTTTTTTCCGTTTTTTAATATTTTTTTTGCTTTCGCATTCGTTTTTTTTTTCTACCACAAAAATCGCCACATCTTCACGATAAGTCAATTCATCGCTTCACATTATTTACAAGACGTATTCTCTCACCGGCATTTTCTTTTTTTACTCACTGTCATTTTTCTTTTGCTCCCCTCAATTCTCCCGTAAAATTCGGACAAATTCGACTTCTCTCTCTCTCTCTTTCTCGCTCGTTCTCTCTCAGAAAAAAAACTTTCATATTCTTTTTTTTAAACATAGGCAAGTTAAATATTGTATCACAATCGTTTCAGTCTGGTCGAAATCGAACATTTTCAACCCATTTTATAGGGAAATGAAACGTGGTATTGAACGGTTATTAATTATATATCGTATTAGTGCAGTGACACGAAATACCCGATGACGGGCTCGAACCAATTTTTGCTCTCTGTTATCATTCATTTTTTTTTAAACCATTTTCTTAATTTTTCTGTTTCTCTGACACGCACACTTTCTTTCGTTCTCACTTTTTCTCTTCCTCTCTTTCTCTCTCCTCATTTATCTATCTCGTCTGAACTTTATCACCGACGACAATATATTGTGACACGTTTACGTTAACCCTCGCTGGAAGGACCGAGACGTAAATATCCACAAAGACGTTCGGTAAATGATTGGAAAGAAGACGAGAATCGAAACAATTATACATTGTACATATGAAAATTGAATAAACACAAAAATGAGTGGAATGAAGAGAAAGAAAAAAGAAGATAGAGATGAAATAAAATGAGAATAAAGAAAGATAAAAATGAAAAAAAAAACCGCGGGAAAATAATGAATACGAAATGCTAGTAAATGCACGATAAATGTCACGGGTAATGTTGCTGTAGTGGCTGGCACAGATGCGACGATTCAGCGCAGTCAGCGGGTCTCCATTTTCCAACAAAAAACAAAGATGATAATAATGATAAAAATATTAATAATAATAATAATTGATTAAGCGAAGCAACACGCTGAAATATTTTTTTAGCGGTATATTCCTGCTTGCTAGTAGGCGGCAGGATGGACGGTTAGTCACTGTGGTGGTAGCGCCGACGGTGATTTAAATTCACCAGTTACAGTACCGCCGTTAGTTTGTCCGGGAAATTGTGATGACGATACTGGTGGTTGATGATTGAACGCTGGTGCATAACATTGGGGAAAGTATAATTCAGGTTTAACAACAGTTGGTGTAAGACCACGCGGCACTGGTACTGGACCAAGTCCACCACCCGCTGACGTTGTACCACCCGTTGTCTTAGTATCGGCATTTGAATTACGGCGCACTTTACTCGCATGTGGATTCATATGGTTGTCAATATGTTTCTTAACTTCGGGTTCAGTCGCAAAGCGTCTCCGACAATTTGGCATTGGACAACAAAATGGTCTATCACCCTGATGTGTACGCGTATGCTGATCCAAAATAGCTTTTTGCCTAAAGTCTTTGCCGCATTGTTGACACTTATATGGCTTTTCACCGGTATGTATGCGTAAATGTTGATTAAGTATTGTCCGTTGACGAAAATTACGTCCACAATAAACACAACCATACGGCTTTTCATTTGTATGAATGCGTAAATGTTGAGTTAAATGTGATTGTTGGCGAAAACGTTTGCCACACTCAGGACATGGATATGGCCTTGACTCTATATGTATACAACCATGCTGTAACAATGTGCTCTTTTGCTTAAATTCTTTTTGACATATTGGACACCTTACATATAGTGGCATACCCGCCGATCGTCCATGCTGTATAACATCGGGTAAACATGACTTGCCACCATTAGTACTGCCACCACCACTTGAACCTTGTTGTTGCTTCAAATATTGTAACGCGCCAAATGTGCTCGAACCACCAGCGCCAAATACCGCATGACTACCACCCTTTTGGTCTTTGAAGTAGGCAGGATACTGGATTGAATTGCCGTCAGGTGATGGACTAAATGCACCCGATTGCGTATCATTATCACCGAATGTTGAATTAACCTCCTCTTTGCCTTCCTCAGGGGGAAATGGCACGTCCTGCGGCCATAGTGTCGGTGTCATACCGTTCTTGAAGATCAAATGCGGACTCACATCTGCAATGAACACAAATGAGATATTTAGGATTGGTGGCCGTTTGGCATTAAGGGCGAAGGATTATTGTATATACCATTTATATACTTCATTTATATTCATAATCATATATTCACGCATTTTTTCTTCTGTGTGTATTTCACGTTTTCATTTATAAATATATATATACTCGCATATATATACATAAATATGTTTGTGTATCTGTATATAATAATAATACTGTGTGATATTAGTTGCAAAAAAAAAAAGTTAATTATGTACACTCTTTATTCATCAATCAATCAAATTTTGATAATAAACGTAATCAAATAATAAATATATAAAAGCGTATTTTCAGCAATGGATTTGTCATTCCCTCTTTTTTTCATTTCTTTTTTTTCCAATATCATATTTCTTTTTGGAACTTTACGTTTTGGCCTGCCAAAACGTAATCATTTGTGAATTACGCGACAAATCAGAGAAAAAAAAAATTCATGAACGCTCACACCCACCCATTACGTTTATCTTGCTTCGAGATAAGAAATCAAATATGGAAAAAAAAAGAATCATCTAAAATTATCAATAATAGTTACGACAATAATTCATTAATAATAATATTGGTAATAATAATAGTAGATGCCGAGAGATAAGCCCCGTGTATCCTGCCATAAAATACTGTATGTAATTCCTGACTGCTCCGTTTCATATCAAAATTTTTTTTCTGTGTATTTATTTCATTCTGGTTTTTTATAATTATTATTTTTCACGGAAACGGAAAACGTTCGACCTTGGCGGGCGAGTGGAGGCGAGTAAAGAGGGCCCACGACCTATATAGGGAATATGGAGAAAAGCATGATGTTGGTGGAGAACAGAAAAGGACATATATGTATAGTACATATATTTATATTGATTGATATATAGAACGAGACAGGACAAAAATGACGATCGAGATGTCGAATGGTGGAAGACTTTGCGTCAACGTAACAGAGTGAGTGAGATGGCGAGATACAGAGAGAGAGAGAGAGAGAGGGGGGGGAGAGAGAGAGAGGGGGGGAGAGAGAGAGAGAGAAGGAGAGGGAGAGAGAGAAAAAGAGCGTGGTTTGAGGTGGGAGGCATGTGCTGATTATTTGTTTTGCTGTTTTTTTTTCTCTTGCTTCTTTTCTTCGTTATTTAGCTGTTTTTTCTTTTCTTTTTTACCTTAACATTTTTTTTGCTGTTAAAATGTTTCAATCTGATATTTTTTTTTCTTTTTTTCTTTTGATTGTATTCCCAACAAATAGTATTTGATTTCCAATAGTTAAATGTAGCAATGGTAAAATAGCATAGTTATGGTAGTAATAGCGACCAGCAGCAATAGTAATAAGCGGTGGATGGGTCAGTGTGGTTGTGGCGGACGCCCTCTGGGAGTCTGGGGAGGCAGAGAGAAATGCTCGCCTTGGTGTGTGCGGACGTGCTGATTCAGGATCGCCTTCTGACGGAAGTGTTTTCCGCACTCCGGACATTGGTATGGCTTCTCACCCGAGTGGATGCGCAGATGCTGATTGAGGATGGCGCGTTGCCGGAACGTACGCTCGCAGTAAACACAAGCAAACGGCTTCTCGTTCGCGTGTATTCGCAGATGTTGCGTCAAATGTGATTGTTGTCGAAACCGCTTTCCACACTCTGGACATCCGTACGGTCTACTGTCCGTATGAATCCTCTCATGTTGTAGCAATGTTGATTTTTGTTTAAAATCTTTACCGCACGTTAAACACTTGAATAATCTCAAATCACTATTAGCACCACCCTTTGAGCTTTTGCCATTTTGTTGAACAATGTCAGGTAATACATTAGCCATATTGGGTCCACCACCTGGACTCGCGTATTGATGCGTCTCTAAATTAGCACCACCGTCGCCTTGACCGAGTGACGTTAACATAACACCGGGTTGTTTCAAATAATGTAGCGCTGAAAATCCGCCTGGCGTTAACATATGTGGTGGCACCGACGGCGACGGATGCGGCCTAGCTTCTTTGAAATAATGTTGGGGATACTGTTGTAGTTCACCCGTACCCGGAAAACAATCGCTACGATCGACCTCATGTGGTGTCAACTGTTGCTGTGGTGAATGCTCCTGCTGACCTTGCTGTTGTTGTTGCTGTTGTTGCTGCTGCTGCTGTTGTTGGACTTGTACTTGCTGTACTTGTTGCTGCTGCTGCTGTTGCTGCTGCTGCTGCTGTTGTGCTTGTTGTTGCTGCTGCTGTTGTTGCTGCTGCTGCTGCTGCTGTTGTGCTTGTTGCTGTTGCTGTTGTTGTTGTTGTTGTTGCGCCGACGTTTGACCAGATTGTATGTCGTCGTCAGGCGGCGTGAGCGCTTGCGGTTCAGGTGGTGCCGATGGATATGGCGACGGTACAGGTGATGCCAATGACGCCGGCGGTCCGGTTTCACCACCTTCAACTGGTGGACCGCAGGCCTGCTGTGGACTACCAGACGACGACGATGCCTGTTGTTGCTGCTGCTGTTGTTGTTGTGCATATAGTCCACCATCTTGGAGAGATCCTGGCCCAGGTGCCCATTGGCCCTGGGGTCTCTCCATATTGTCCTTATACAACACGTATGGCGCGCCAGTATCTGTAATCATCAAATAAACAAACACAAAAATAAACCATTGTTGATGATATTCGTCCTCATGTATTGCTTCATTACCCTCTCATCTAAATGTGGTTTATCATTTGATTTTACATCTTCCAAATTTTGATCCCAGACCAACAGAAAATTATGAGATAATATTCTAAGTACAAGATGTACAAATTAATTGTTAGTTGAAATTCATCTATTATGGATGAATTTTTAAATAATCCGCGTTACACGAAAATCGTGTATTGTGAGAGAATAAAATAATATATGGAAGAATGAATTGTTAAATATTGCAAGATGAAGCAACGGGGAAAAAAATGACATGAATAACAAGGTCCAATGCTGCTAGAGAGTGATATAAAGAGGAAAATGCAGAGAATGAAACAAGTTTTATAAAAATTTCAAGATGTAAAATATTCATAAATTGCGGATGAAATTCGTTGAACACTGCAACTATAAAAGCAACAAAAGGAACAACAACAGCTACACACTTCCTCGTATAGAATTTCAGTGAAAGACAAACCCATATAAAAGATATCCGCCACGGAATCTCACAAAATCGACCGTTTGTTTTGTGCCGTCGCAACGTTACAGAACGCCACAGTACCATATTCGATAGTCGCCAAATGTTACATGTGCATTAAACTGTACTTAAAAGTCAAAACGAATAAATTGTCAATGGGAAAATGCTAATTGTCACATTGTAAATGAAGATATTTGTATGATTGCCGCATTATTTCTCACAATAAATGTCTTACAATCCAATTTTATCATGGACTTCTACGTAACAAATAATTGCACTTTTATCTTTCATGTTTTCACCTTTAACACATAAAGCTTCATTCAACATTTATATTTGAAAGGATTTCAAATTCTCTAACAATTTCATTAGTCACAGAATTCATACAATAACATTAAAATAAACAATTTGAAATTTCATAGCCATAAATTGTGTTCAACTATTATTTAAACTGAGAAACTAATGAATCACAAAATTGTATATAATTTCACGATTGTTCCAACAATAAATTGTACTATCTCACCATCTAATGAGTCCTACTGTTACTTTAACTGCAAATTGAAGAGCCATATAATTGTATATGATTCAATTCAACTACTCATTTGATTCAATTCACAATTTCTATGTATTTAATACCGTAAACATATTTACAAATATCAAAAGCAACAACCCTATAGACTTCGCCAAAATTTATCGGATTCCATAGAGCAATTAATTTTCAGTTCACTGAAACACATTTTACCATTGCAAAACCACCCCATGTTACCTTCATTCTCACACCTAATCACCCAACACTACAAAATAATTCATCGTGATCGCCCATAAATTTGACCCGCCACCAACAAACACCATAAACTGTCAAAAATCCAACCATCATAATTCAATTCTCTCCTAAAAAAAGAAAATCAATCTGATCGATGGAAATCAAGCAGTCCAAACCAAACAACTCATAACTTTTTCCATTCAATCCATACCCGACTCATTCACTTCGAATATCAATTCCAAAAAGGAAAATAACCATTATCTACATAATCCCCTCGTTGACCATTCACTTCAACATTCTCCTGTAATTTCCAATGTAACACTCACAAATGTGTTACTTATGGTTTGCACCAATCATCAACAACAAACGTTCTCCACATGACAACAACAACAACAAAGAGTATGATGAAACAAATTATGATGATGACGGCGATGATAATGGTCTGATGATACTTCGTGCAACCTTCTCCGTGGCCTTTACAACTAAGTCAGCTGGACTCTAATCATCCGAGTACCCTCAAGGCAGACAGACCATAATATAATACAATACACAACGAAGATTGTTAAGCTATTCTCCAGACCATAACGCAACTGGGCTCACGCCCTCCTACCCTCTTTTCCCTTTCTCACTCACTCTCTTTTTCACTTCATCATTCCCTCAATCCAACCAAGCTCAATCCCTCAGTTTTCCATTCACGCTCTTGAACCAAATGACAATCGATTGTAAACATTTTATCGATCAATATACACACACAAACACCCAAGCACATATACAATCGTACAAATTGAGTATTTTACATCATAAACAGGCGCATATGTGAACATACATATATATATACATACAGAATTGTATGTGTTGCTGGGGATATACATTGCACCAACGACACAAAGTTCAACGCACGTAATCGCGTCTCCTCGCTTTCTCTCTCTTTCTCTCCAACTCTTTCGCACTCTTATTCTATCAACTTCTCACTCTCTCATACACATCTCATTTCATGTCTCTCACTGCTGTCTCTCTTACGCGCGATCCTTTCTCGCGCTTCATGTATCTAAATATATAACGTAGAACGATGTATATTTTCGCATGCCACATGGTGAATTACCAAGCACAACTATATACAGACATCGTATATCTGTATACACATGTGTCTGAATATATATACGTATACATGAGATGTGCTTTAGCACAGAAGTTTCTTTGTTGAGATGAACATACACTCATGCACGCAAACATCACACACCAATTCTCTAATCCGTCTCCATATCTCTCGATTGTACACACATTCAACCCGTGAATCAATTTATCAACATTATCAAACAATAATCACAACAAATTTCATCTTCCAACCTCAAAATTCAATTGATACATATAAACACATATCAATTGTATATTTTATATGCATTCCGATACTTCCACAGACATAAATATTACCATAGAAGAGAAATTGTGTCTAACCATGTGTGATTTCGAGTTATATCTGCACATATAACGTGAATATACATATATACATGTATATGTATATATTGTATGCTCTCGTTTGTAGATTAAATAGGCGCGTGATTTTTGTTGACCGCTGACCCACTATATCGACAACCAAAAAGGCAAAATATATAGATATATATGTATGTATACATGATGAATAAAATAAAAGTATGAAAAGTAGTGGTGGTGGTGTGGTGATGGTGGTGGAAAAAAAAAGGTAAAAAAAGTGGAGAAAAAAAAACTAAAGGCGCGCTTGTAGCCGTCGCGTTGTTGGCCACCGACCCACCGTCAGTTGGCAAAACTAGAGCCAACGCGACGCATTGTAGCGTTTATATGTATGTATGCATGTGTGTGCATGTGTGTATGTATATTGCTATGTATTGCAATTTTTCACCTCTTTATACTCGATCTTTATCATCACGATATATGAGAGAATGAGAACGAGAACGGTGAACTAACACACTCTGTGTGTATCTCATAATGGCAATTGTGACACAATCCACGTGCATTATTCACAATTATTCAACACTATTGATGTATAAATTCGTGTTATTAATATATTATCATTAATTATATCTTGATATTGTATTTGTATGAATGTGTATATGCATATAAATAAATTTAGTGACAATACATATAAATGATAATTGAATTGAAAGAAGAGAAAAAAAAAATTAACGATACATTTACAAACACGCACGCGGTTTGAGCACACACTATATTCTATCGGTGCGGCAATAGTCGGCGCCTTATCGTCGCTTCTATATACGATCTTGCGGGGAATCGGCGACGGTGGCGTTAGTAGCGTACACGGGGCCATTAAAGTAGTAATGGAGGGGAGTCAGACATAGCACAACATCTAATGGCGGGAGAATTCGAAACATCATAAAATGTTTTAAAGTTGAAATTAATAATAATTTCGTGTTTGTTTGTTAGTTATATGAGCAGAGATACAAATTATTGTCAATATTGGAGAATAAATAGAGCGGTAATTTGTGATAATTTGAATGAATGGTGTACTTTTGTTTGTCATTAATGAGGGGCATTTAATGGAGAATTCATGACGTTATGGCAGGTAGACAGATTAATGAAAGGATTCAGTGTGAGTATAGCTCGATTTGGTATATTTGTGGGTGGAATTTGATGGTGGTGACGTCAAAAATACGAGTATGATGATAAAGTTGATTGGAATTCAAGCGCGATTGAGATGATACTTGCGTATACAGTTTGATATATTGGAGAGTGAGTGAGATTATGCACGAGAGATAGAGGGAGAGGAATAAAAGAGGTTGGTTCACTGTGAGCGCCAGAGAGACCGGAAGCGCACTATAGTCACGAGAGGTTTGGCGAACATATACACATATACACACATACCACATATGTACACATTTGCACACACGCGCGCGCGCGACGATGAAGTTATTTTCGCTGATTTTTCTTTCGTTTTTGTCGCAATTTTCATTTAGTTATGTGTTTATATTTCATTGTCATTTATATTTGACTATTTGGATTTATTTAATTGTTTTTACTTCGTGTTGTTTGTTTTTTATACTCACCGGAATTGTAATATTCCTTAAAATAGCGTGTAGCCGCGCGCTGGACAATCGAGTAATACAGGTTGACGTACGACGTTGACTGATTCTGTGCGGAGAGCGCCATTTACACCGTGTTTAATTCGTAACTGGTATCACGAGCCGAAAAAAATTGTCTCGACGACGTTGCGTGCGACGTCTCACGCACGCGGGGTTAGGTGGCTGATTGAGGAAGGGGATGCCAAAGAGAGGACGAGAGGGAATGGACGAAGTGAGGAGGAAGAGTGGAAAGGAGAATGAGAGAGAGTAGAAGATGTAGGAATGAGAGGAGTGAATAAGTAAAAGAGGCGGAGGGTGGATGTGAGGAGGCACACGAAGAAAGAGAGAAAACAATGACGGTAACACGACACGACGTCGACGGCAACGACGGCAACAACGACGGCGACGACGATGACGACGACGGCGACGACGACGATGAGGACAACGGCAACGTTAACAATAATCGCACGAGAACGCAACGACGACGACGTACGTACAGCGACGACGACGACGACCGCGGTCCTCTCTCTTTCTTAAATTCACGCAACGCGTCGCCTCGGCATGCCGTTTCGAAATTCGCGACTTATCTCCGCTCTTTTGGTAACCGCGCCGGTAGACAAACTCGGTAGACTCGGCTGGCCCCCCGAGTACTCTCGCCAAGACCGAGACGCTCCGCGCGGCGTTGCCGTACTTCCGTCGCCGGCATTTGCCCTAGAGTGGGGACTTCTGGACTGGATTGGGTTTGGGTACAAGCACGGGATGGAAGCAGCGCCGCTGCTGCTACTATCGGGTATACCAGTGCCCCCCAACTTTTATATGTGTGTGTGAAAGTGAGACACAAATACGATTTTCCAGAGCGAAAGAATGAGTAGTGGTGATACAGAGAGAAGGCGCTGTTGTGTAGGATGAGGCAACGGGTGTATAGGCGAATGAGGGATACTGAGGAGAAAGAAACGCCATGAGGAGGGTGGTGGAATCGCTCGAGTAGATAGAGAGGGGTGAGATAGGAGTTGAGTTGAAGCAAGCTTGTGCTTGTTGGACCAGTAGTAGGGATTTGATTGCGCCAAGGGCGAGAGGGACGGTAGGAGAAGCCTCAACAGTTGACAGTGTGTGAGTGTAAAGAGAGGGAAGTTGTGAAGCAGTGTCGCGCGAAGGATTCGCGGCGGGAGGCGCGTTTGGTTGCTATAGAGCCAAATGAGGGGCGGCAAAGAGAGAGAATATGGTGGAATAGATAGATCAGGGAGGTGAGACGTATTGAGAGGAAAGAGTGGGGTGACCAAGTGGCATAAAGCGGGGAAATGTTGAATTTGCACAGTGCTACCTCTTTAACAATATCTTCGCTAACTTTCCTTTACCCTCTCAATTCCCCCAATTATTCCCAAATTCCGCGTTTCCTACATATCACATCCAATCGCATGCAACATCATCATCCCTTCATCCCTTTATCTGTACAGTCAGTCATCAAATTTCTCTCCGCCAATCCCTCTGCCCTCCCGTCTCAAACACCAAAATGTGTACACCTACGTATCGCGCAACTAAACCCTAATTCCAAAATTTTACAGAGAAAAATACTCTAAAGTTTTGCTATCGCTACTGCTGCTGCTGCAACTCTCTATGTCGTTTGCAATTGTAAGAGGGGATGAAAAATGGGCGCGATGGGAGGAATTTCCCAGTCGCGACGTGCCCCTCTCAATGCGCGTTGCGCTGATGCATCGCGACTCTGCCCAACTCTACCTATACGAAGAGTCACATGGTACGCTCGTGCCACGAGTACGAAGCCTCTCCCAAATCAATATCACTCGTATAAAAAAAAACGAACGGACAGAGAATGAGAGAACGAAGAAAAGGAAGAAAAAAAAAGTATTCATATATAAAAAAGAAGAGAAAAAAAAAGGAGTAAAGAAAGAGGTGGAGGAAAAAAAGCACGGAGAGATGAACGTACCTGTGATCGTCGGAACCTCCGGCATGTCCAAAAATGTTAGTGACAATTCTTTATGAGCGTAATAATTTGATTAGAAAATTAAAGACAGTCCTGTTGAATTATGATGATGATAATGAATAAAGTTTGAGATGTGTAATAAGTGTATACGCGTTTGTATATACGTATATATGTTTGTATGTATATATATATATTAGATCACGTCGATTGGGAAAGGTTAGGCACTTTGGTGTTTCCCCCTCTCGTCTTGCGCGCACGAGAGAGAATATCCCACGCGGTAGATTAGGGCACGTAGGTATTTCCCGCCACTTTCTCAGACAACTACGGGGCGTCCCTCTCGCACTTCACCCGCGAGGCACGAGGGAACGCACGCGGCTTACCGAGCGGCCGTTCAAATACGTGCACGAATCATTCTCATCACCACGCGGGTTCACCTACACGCGCGCGCCACTCACTGGATGCCCGTCAAGTTGGCTTTTACGCCGCTTCCCCTACAAACGCAATATTTGTCCTCTTGCTCTCACATTTGCGCTCTCATTTCAGCTCTCTCTCGACACACCGTCAGAGATCATCGCGCGTATATAGAGAAACGATGCTAGCAGTATGCATATACTCGCACCGTTGCGTGAATGGCGCTGTTCGTTACGACCTTGCGGCAAGGTGGAATATATGCTTGCTGATACCTTTTTTTTCTATTCCTTTTTTATTACTTTTCCTCCTTTTTTTTTCTCATTTGAGAGCACTCGAGTACCTACAGATGCAAAGAAATATATTCCGTACGTGTGTGTAGATGAGTATATATCTCTGCATTTATTACGGACATCCAAAGGTAAAATTCATTTAAACATTTTTATCCATTGAATTTTTATATCTTCATTTTTTATTTTCTCCCGTATACTTTTTTTCTTCACTTCTTTATCTTTTTCAGATTAGCTCTCGACTCTTTTATCCGTTGCATCGATAACCTCTCGCACAACTCATTCGTGATGGTAGTGGATGAAACAGAGTGAAAAAAAAAGGAGTCGCAGTTTTTTTCGTGGGTGCTTCCATTCAATTGCACGAAAGAGAAAAAACGAAAAATCCATAACTTATTTTTATTTTTTCCCTTTTCATTTTTCTCTGTGTTTCCGTATTCGAATATCAATATCTATATACACATATATATATATTGCGTGTAAAAAAATTTACTCACGCTGAAGAAGAAAAAAAGGAGAAAATGATACATGCGATGAGCCAATTCTTCAACCGACTATTTATTATTTTCAATGACCCAAATTAGATTTAATTACCAAATATATCATCTTTATTTGCGATATATATTGAATCAAATAAAGTTATTGCTTTCGCCTGATTACTTTGCCCACTTCCAATCCATACATATACACACACAACATATATATTCATTATTTAATCAGTCCTTTTTATTTTTTCTCTCATAATTTTTTGTTATTATATGCGGTAACAGTTAAGTCAGCTGATAACTTAACGATTTATTTATATCTCAACATACGAATTTATTTTATTTGTCTCGTTACGCATTCACAGTTTGGATATGAAAGACAGGGGAGAAAAAGAAAATAAAGCAACAAATAAAACGAAGAAAGAGAAAAAAAAAAAAAATTGAAGAAATGTGTATTAAGGAGGGAGAAAAAAGTTTTGAGTGTGATAAATATAATATCGTCAAGTAACCGACAGCAACAGACAATATATAACCTTGACGAGTTTATTGGCGAGTGAACTTGGAGTTGAGTGTCGCCTAGACCTCTCGACCAACCACGCGCGCGAGGAGGGCGGAATGGTGAGAAAGGGAGGAAGCGCGAGGTGCGCGGATGAGGCGGCGGTATATAGCAAGAGGGAAGTAAACTCAACTATAGAGAGATCAAGAGGGAGCGAGATAAATTGTGAGACAGAGTAGTAGTCCAATGCGCGATGAGTCGCAACGACCACTGCCCTCAATTCAAAACTTAATTCCTCTTCACCAACGTTATGTATATACCACTATATATAAATAACTTGATCAGAGGTATTTCGCAAATTCCCATGCTTTCTCTTGCTTATTCCATCTTTTTCTCTGTTTTTATCCCTTTTCCATGGTATATTGTTGGTTGCCATCTATACCTTCGGTACACTCAAGGTCGTCACGTAAATGTAAACAAACATAAATGTCTTGGTATACATTATTGCTCACTCTGGAGTTTACATTGTTGCGGTCGGGATTTATGTATTTTCATTTTGTTCCTTTCTTACGCTTTACCTTTTTGTTTTACATTTTATTTATTTCTTTTTTTTTTCTTCTTTATTTCGTTCACTTGTCAAATATACATAAGGCATTGCGTATGTATATATATATATATATACATAGAAAGTATGTATGGAAGTGAGAGCGAGTTTAGAGCGCAGCTGCAAGTGCCGGGCACTGATAGGATGGACGCCTGCAACCGGGGTGTAATGGCCTAAACCTAAAATCGATACACTAGCGAAGAAAAACGTCGGCGGATGCCCCGGGAGATAAATGGCCGCTCATTGGAAACCCTTCTACCTCTTCTCCTGTCGGATACCCGAGACTCGCACCACGCCTGTACCCCCTTACGTCAAACCCCCTTCATGTGCCACCACATTTGCACGGCCCGCATCGGTCCGACCTATCCAGACCTGCCTGGACTAACGCTCGAGTCCTGTCCGCGGCTTTATATGTATTTTTTTTTCCTTTTCTACTTTTTTTTATTCTTCATTTTTTGTTTCAGACTATTTTTTTGCCCCCCCCCCTTTTTTTTCAATGCGTCCTTCCTTTTTTTTTCTGCATGTTCAGAATGGTCCATTTTGTTTTCTTGTATTTTACCTTCAATTCGTCTGAACCGATAAACATGAATATAACGAGAGCAACTTACGATCGGTGAAATGTTTATTTGCTCAAATTCGAAAGTGAATTGATATGAGGATGCATAAATGGCGAGTGTATACAGGAATGTGTATGAGATTTTTCACGAGAGGGTTTGTGAAGGATTTGAATAGAAGAGCCCCGGATACTCAATATTTTTATAAAATTTTTTTCTCTTCACGTACACAAAATGAGGAGTTTCATATCCCCATCTGAGTAATATCATTACCCTTTTCCATGCAATAATTGGGAAATTTCATCCAATTACGAAATTTTTCTCCACATAATTAATAACGATGAATGTAAATAGAAATGTGAGAGGTGAATGAATCCACCCACGAGATTCAAACAGAAAACAAAAGAGTATTTGAGTGGGAGATTCAAAGATACTTGAATGAGCGCGGATTGAAAACATCCAGCGCATATATCATCAACATTTATTGAAGCTCCACTTCAGAAAAAAACAGCTCTCAATACAAAAGCAAAAATATTCCCGTAGACGTTCGCCGAGTTTCTTCAACCCACCGAATCCTCATGTAAAACAAAAAAATGTCCACGTGGTTTAACTTAAGAGAGCATTAAAAAAAAGGGAAAGATACTTGGGTGCAAAAAAAGTGTCTCAATTCTTCTAAACCCCAAACATGCAAATATCCCCCTTAAAATAATGCGGTGACAAACATCCACACAAACACGCATCTCAAAGAGAGCTGTTACTCATTCTCCCTTGGTGTTCATTTTCATTTATTTATTTTTTTTTCCTCTTTCACACCAGCAAGGAGACACGACGACTGATCTATATTTATCTCAGCGAATGCAATATTTGGCCGCGCGCACATTCGTCCCGTCTCAAAGTTGAGCGACTTGAAATCCCCATGAACGAAGGAACGAGACTCATATAAACGGGGATAGTCAAGGCACGCACATACATATAGTTGTGTATGTGTTTTGTGAGTGTGTAGAGTGACTATACGCTTGTCGCTGGCGCGCTACAGGCGTGGTTCCTTGCCCTCTGTCGCGACGTATTTATATCTAACGAGCAGCAGCGCGAACGAATGTGCAACGCGCGGACTCGTTTATGCCGGATCGGCTGGACCGCGAGTGTATAGGAGTCACAGAGGAAGAGCCAAGAGCAAGTGAAGAAGAAAGAGGTGGCGGTGAATAAAGAGGAGGTGGAGGATAAGGGGGAGATGATGTTCCCGCTTCGTTCGAGAATCCCGCGATCTTCGTCGACGTGCCGGACGCACCCTCGTGTGCTCTCTTGCTTCGCTCTGCTGAGCGTCTCTCCTTTTGCACGTTTTACTTTTATTTTTTTATTCGCTTGCGCTGCTTCCTCTCTCTTGCTCTCTTACGCTCTTTACCTCCGATAATTCATGAGCAATGACGCGCGAATCTTTGGACTCGTTTCTTCCATCAAAGTTAAATCAACGCCATCATTTTGCAATGAAAATAAATGTGAAACTTTTATCCGTGAACTTTTTTTTCCTGCTTTTTTGTAATTGCAAATACTTCGTATTTTCGTATGTGTATCTGGATGGATTTTTATATTGATATGTAAGATTTATGGATGAATGAATATATGAGGTGATGTGTTTGTGTATTTTTCTTTTGTTAATTTTCATGAGATTCATTACTTGTGTATATATGAAAGGAGAATATTACCCCACTCTGTATGTTTATATGCATTCGTAACTTTGACCCAATTTCGCCCCATTATCCCCCCGATGAATATTTAAACGTTACATACTTGTAGATCTTTAGATGTATATCATGAAAACGTGAGTCCACATACTCGTTACGAATGTTCGAAAACTTTTCAGTTAGAAATATACAAACGAACAAACACAAAACTGTAATTCGTAAATTGATGAATCAAAAATTGTGATTTTTCAGAATTTGTTGTATTTTATGTAAAATCACCAATGAAAATGGAGACAGGACTTTTTTCCTTGTAGAGATAATTTTTCGAAGAGTACTGAAAGGAAATCGAAGAAGACACTAGTGATGTGTAACTGTTCTAGTAGAATTGGTAGATTATACTCAGACATTGGAAATAGATGATGAGAAGTTCTCCATGAGCGTTTGAATCGGATAGAATTCAAATTGGGGAATTTATAGACGGGCCAAAAGCCGTATGAAAAAAATATTTATGACGTATTATTCATTTATTTATTCATTTATTCATTTGGAATTTGAAATTTTGAATTTATCAGCATGTAGCTATACATATTCACAGGGTGATGTAAAATATTTCGTTTTTCATCAATTTTTTCTAAATATCAACTTCGTATTATTAATTTGTTCCCATCGAATATAATTTTCTATTCTCTCAGTCTCAATTCGCGATGCATCAATTAATTTATTCGATAAATTCATTTTATTAATCTTCAGATTTGTCAATTTGTCACACTGATTCTTTAATATTTTCCTCATCTTACAAATAACAGAGGCGAATTCTAATTAATTTCAATTTTAATTATCTTTTCTGAAAAAAAGTCCCTGTAAACAATTCGCTTTACACTTTCCTTGAAATGATCGTTTTTCTAATTTAAATATGCAGCACTATCAAGCATTCTGCATCACATTTTACCTCTTTATTTTTATTATTATTTGTTCGTGATGCAACTTTATTCCTCGAAGCATAGATCTATACAGACTCAGCATTTTTTTCCTTCAATTTTCTCCCGTTTTCTCTCACCTCCTCGACACATTAGACTTTTATTTTCAATCAAACTTTTCGCTCAAGTAAATATATTTCGTAAATTATTTAATTTTATCTTCATTCTCCCTTGTGGTGCATGTTTCATAATTGATTATCATCCACTATCAATTTTAATATTATTAATTTGAATGAATTATTATTGGCATTGTAATTTGAAATAAATCATCAGGTGCACAGATTGTCATGCAGTTTTTTTTCATTTCAAAAATATTTCAATATTTTCACGCTTCGATGCTCTTTTACTATGAGTATATACATAGCGCACACGATTGGAGGGTGCAAATGACGGCGAAGCGCGATGTTGCGCACTTTCGCGTGTGCTCTATGCTGTATATGTATATGTTACCAAATATCAAAAATGACACTTGTTGCGCGGAGTTTAAAGTAGACCGATTGATGACTGTGCGCTACACACCCACGTATACGTAAACACATAGACATAAAAATATATATGGACACACATTGGTTAGTTGTTGACGGTTGTTAGGTCGGATGGTTCATGATGGAAATTGAATTTTCGATCGTGCCACATAGAGAGACCCTCATCGGATTTAACACACAGTGTTTCAGCGATGCATTACAATGACGATGATTAATTGGGTGGAATACAATCACTATAGGGTGAAAGCTTCAGAAGGGTTGTGTGGATAAAAAAAAATTTGTCGGCCAATGAAAATACAAAAAGATGAAAAACAAAAATAGGGGAGTGCTTTTTTCAGTCATTTTAACGAATATTACACAAGTTTTGACATCAATTCAGATTTATTTTCTCATTCAGTTTAAAACGTTGTGGAGAGCGTGTTTGAGAATATACATTTGGTATTTTAAAATTTGTTTGATAACAATTGAAGAATCAAGTTTAAATAGAAACATTTATAAATTTTTCTGTTATTCGGAAAATTGTAACGCCACATTGCACAATAATTTGGACTTTTTATTTATTTTTAGACAGTTAAATGTAAATGAACAATGAATTTCTGAATTTCTAAATTGATAGTCATAGACGAATATTAGAATTTATGAGCTGATGAAGGATGACAGCATGGACGAAATCAATAAAAAATATAAAAAAATAAAAGTTGTGTAATTCGGTCGATGTGTAGGGGATTTTCTCGCGCGTACAAAGTTCGTCGCCCTATGCGATTCATCCGACAAGCGTCAGCGGGACAAGACAATCCAACCCCACAATTTCTCCCTACACCCGTCCTCCCTTCAGCCCCTTCTTCTTCCACTTTGTACTACCCTGAGACGCATGAGGGTGCGCTAACCGTGCGGTCGTCTCTCTCAACGTCGTTGTCGTCGACGCAGTCGTCGTCTATATCGTTTCCCTCCCTACCTCACTGTGTATTCCTCAACTCACACCGTATTCTTGGCGTTTCGCGCGATGCAAGGTCAACAAACTTTGCTCTGATAATAAAAAAAAGAAACGGAGAGATGAAAAAAAAGGGGCGAAAATGAAAGAAATGAAAAAAAAAGGGAAATAGAAATAAATATAACAAGAATAATGAAAGAACGGAAGAGAAGAAAGAGGCCAGAGACTGTGCTTGGAATTGTAACAGTGTCGCGTAAAAGAGAAAGAACATTTTGAGAGAGATGGAGAATGTGAGACAGAGGGATTGCACACTTTAAAGGGGCACAATTCCTCTTTTACACACTTCCTTTGTCACAACGATTTATTCATTGCTTCTTTTTTCCTATCTAAAAAGAAATAGCAAAAGAAAAAGTGAAATATAAAAGAAAGAAAAATAAAAATTAAATTGTTTACGGATAGTAGAATTTAATGAATACTTTTTCGTTGGATTCTCTCTCGCATCCCTGTGAAACACGGTAAATAATAAATAAATTTTCATAGCTGTTGTTGATAATTATTAAAGAGAGTATATTTAAGTTAGTGGCAAAGTTGACAATTGTATAGGAGCGAAAAGAATACATAGCAAGTGAAAAAAGGAATTGTTGGTATTCACCATGCACTCTCACACGAGTCTTTGGATGTTTTTGTGGGTCATTTTAGTGTTGAGAATTGGGAAGCCTAAAATTAAGAGGCTCTCTCGCGCTTCGGACTTAGAAGTGAATAAGTATATCCATCCACGGGTTAGGTTAGGCAAAGAACTTCTCCCTCATTCTCTTTTACCGCCCCTTTCTTTTTCTCCCGCCTTTACTCTTTCGCATCCGATGTCGTGTTCTTGGCTGATGTTTGCGTGCGAGGGTCTCGTCTGGCGCGAACTTACTTATACTGTTCTTCTCACTCACTCGCCATTCTCGCCAAGCTTCATTCTTCACTCTCACTTCTCTTTCATCTATATACACACATTTTTATTTTACTTTCAAGTCGATTTGACTTTTTAATTTTCTCTCTCGACGATGACGAATATGCGAGAAACATTATCAACATAATATCTGCCTTTTTTTTTCCTCTCATTCTTTTTCTTTTTTTTTTTTTTTTCTTTACATTATTTTAATTCTAGCCTAAAATTATTTCGCATTGGATGAAATGTAAAGTATTGCAAATTAGTAGCACGACTTGTGGATTCGTATTTTCACACGCGATATGCAGAAAAATAATAAAGTAGATCACGTGAAGTTGGTTAATTTTGTATTTGGATGTGAAGTTTTACTTCTTGCTGTGTTATTCTAACGAGCAATTGTTCAGGACTTCAATTTCAGTGGCCACCAAAGCTTTGAATTTTCTTTTTGCATTGCGTCTTCGACCATTTCAAAATTTTGTAATCGAATTTTCCAAAACTTTTCTAATTTAGTCATTATTATTTTCCGTACATCGTGGTTCGGATCACAGCCATAATTGAATTTCCAGTCAGGTCACGAGGGAGTGCGCCGTTGTTGATTCAAATATTGGTTCAACAACCCCAACCGTAGGTCTTGGTATTCACTTATTTATTCACGTATATGACTATGCATATAGTTAAGGACGATAAAATCCAAACAGAAAAAAAATACTTCAATGAAACTCTTCACTTGATGAAATTGTACTTTTATTAATTAAAAAAATTAACTAATGATAACACCGAATCGGGAATTTTTTTCCTCACAAAAATCACATATGACTGAAAATTCAATTGTCTAAAACTTAATGTTTATGTAAGTAAGATAACTACGCAACAATTCAACTCCGATGCATCTCAAAACTCAACTAAATTACGCCCTTATCATATTTAGGTACATCCATTCGTTTTAAATAGACATCCGTTCGAATAATGGTATTATCATAACCTGATTATTTCACGCCGCCGCCAAGTATAAACCGATCAAACATAAAAAAAAAACCTCCCATTTCTCCCTATAAAGAATACGAAGAAACACAAAAAAAAAGGACGAACTGATCCGAGTTCAATGTAAATTTTCGGCCACTTATATAAAAAAAATAACCAGGTATCTCTCTATATTCACCGCATCTACTAAACACCGATCGATGCGATCAAAATTTATAGCATACCAAAAGTTACCTCCCATAAATGCCGTGGACAATTAATAGCTTCACTATTAAATGTTATTGAGTGCTAAACTCGTAATTGTCGTGCAATTGTCTGCTATTAAGAGTTAATAGGGCAACTACTGAGACACATTGCAGTTGCTATCGTCAATAACACAATAACATTATTGTCCTTAATATCAAACGCGAAACTTTTACTATTCAACAATTTTCACCGCCATCTAAAATCTCCACCATAATTTCTAGCTGCAATTAACGAATTTCCGTTACCGATAACTTTCCTGAAATAATTTCAACGTGAAGATCGGGAGCAGGATGTAGAAAATATCGAGGACAATAATTTATGCATAAAGTAAAAATCACATTAAATAAATATGAATGATAATGTGAGCAGAGTCATTGATATAATTCACACCCAATACCATTCATTATTGTTGCACCTGAGAATTTTTTATTCAAACAGGAACATGCCTGCATACTTGACATTTTCGAATAAATTCCCGAATGAAATAACCACATAACCGCGCAAATGATATATGAATACAGTAAAATATAATACGAGTACATTTTGCGCATTGAATCGTGTCCGAGTGAAGGAGGCGGTGACTTGTTCATCCACAGTCGACCTTGACCACGGACACATATTGTATACAAGAAAGAAAAGAATATAAGTGCGCGTGTATACAGTGAGACAAATAAAAGGTAGTTGAATCGGTAAAACTGTTGGGTTTATTCACGCACGAATAAAGCCAATAACAAGTCATACATCCATCTTTGTGGTGATACTTCAGTACATAAACATCAATTATATGTAAATATTTGCATAATAATAGTTATACAACTAATAATAATAATAATAGGACTAGTAATGATAAAGTGTAAAATAACGCTTTAACTGTTTAAAGCGCGCGCTAAATAATTAAAACACTGGTAGCGTTACATTGGTTAACCTCAAAAGCAAATATAAATCATTGCAAATGTTGCGAAGGGCGCGGCCGTTTATTCCCGTCTTCGTGCACATAATTGGCAGGATTATGGGCGTAACCCACAGCATCTATTTATTCCTATTATTTTTGCTTCGTTTCAATTTATTTTTTCGCCATTCTCAACTTCTTCAATATCCTCAGGTACGTCCTTTCTTCTTTCCAACATGCGTATTAACATCGTGATTTCTTCGTATCCTGTGTTGTAAGAACGCGCAACTACTAGCGCTACCATTTATACCACTAACCACCATATTGCCAAATCGTGCGCGCATGCGCAATGAGTTAAAGCACTAACGCCATCATCCAGATGGTGTCTATAAATATAACTAACATGTAGATATTGCATGATGATCTTGAGAAATAGCGGAAATGAAGTGGATAATTATAGATGAAGTGCATCGACTTGATTCGCATGTCATCCCATGACATACAAAATAATTGCTTCGTATACACCCAAGCTTAATATTAGATATATACGTGCGATTTTCCATAGACTTTTAAACTGGTTCTGTATTGCGCGTTATTTAAAATAATGTACAAAAATATTGCATATATGTGCTATTTAAAATGGCGTTACGTGATCCAGGAACTCAATCGTCCCAATGTTCACGCCCTATTCCGATCGTATATTATTTTTCTCTCTTCTCACAGCCCCCGTACAATATATACATAGGTGTTTAAGTGTATATAGATAAAGAGCATACATATACGAAGTCATTAATCCACTATGATCGCAGGAGGTGCTTCGATGGCTGTGTGCGGCCATGCGTAAGTTCTATGGCGCGAAAAAAATGGACGTATGATTTTTGAAGAGAATGAAAACCGGTTCGCCCGCCATATCGCCAACTCGTCAAAGGATCTTATTCGCTCATTCTCTCCCGCTCTCTTTCTCTCTACATCTCTTTCACTTTGCTTCGTCGTAATGTTGCTATATACTCTGGGTGTAAGCTAACGGAAGCTACACAGAGCAGTGCGCGAACTTCTTATATTTTATTTTTCTTCTCTTTTTCTTCACGTATTTTTTTCTATTAGCCACTTTGCTTTTTTAACTCATGCAAAGTCGATCCATGAACGCCATTCGAGCATACACTAACCGCATCTCGATGGATAAAATCCGATAAAAACGACAATGCCGTTAGGTTAGGCGCGGCGCTGTGCGAAACTCGGAAGCGCGCTCACTCTCTTTCTCTCCCTTCTCATTCTTAATCTCCATATAGACCTTCGTTTCGCGCGAGTGATATTTAGCGCAAGAAAATGTAGCTCCAATTCCGCGCGTTTTATCTCGTATGTTTAATAATAATCTGTATTAAAATATACCAATGATCATGACTCAATATAATTCAGGGAA
Organism: Meteorus sp. PSUC_FEM 10030008; assembly: GCA_018881525.1. Lineage (NCBI taxonomy): Eukaryota > Metazoa > Arthropoda > Insecta > Hymenoptera > Braconidae > Meteorus > Meteorus sp. PSUC_FEM 10030008. The sequence goes on from JABMBR010003341.1 coordinate 23,205, forward strand.
ATATTCTATCTCACAATATATTAATGTCATTATTGTTCTTTTTTATTTTGCTATTTCAAGTCATTTCATTTCTTATTTTTCTTGATAAGATATCACAAATTTTCCCTATGTATGTGTTTATATTGCAATTATTTTATATAGTTTAGCGGTGTGCGCTCTATAATAATTTCAGCATGATCACTCGTTCATCGTGAAAGCGTCCACACGATGTAATCGTGGAAAGTCAAATAAACGATCCTACGTTACATCGTTATGATAAGTGGCAATCTCGCATTATGAACTAAATCTCAATTCTCTCTTTCTTCACACATACGTACGTACATAAATATTTGACACGTTTGTATAATTTTTGAAATGTGCCATAAACAAAAGACGCTTCTTCATTAAATGAAAAATTGTTTCCATCTTATTTGACAATATTGATTCCATCTTTTAGAAAATCTTCAAACTTTCTGTGAAGTTACCAAGTATCCCAATAAAATTTTGAAGTAAAATTCTGAAAAACGGTTCAAGTTCATAATGCAGTTACCGAATCGATGTGCAAGTTAAACTTTGAATTGCATTCAAACTTCAAAAACATTTTTCTATCGACGATTTCATCCCAAGCGGTTGGTAAGATATCTTTGCAAAACTATTGGTACAATTTATGCAAAAATTTCGTCTGTATATTCAGTCAACAACTTCCGACATGGAAAAATGAATGTAGAAAAAATAATCCATCGAAAAAAATTCTCCAATTGTGAATAATTCAGTTTTCTCAAATTGAATTCAATAGAAGGTCATCGAAAATTTTTTTTCTTCCTATTCCGCATACCTTTATAAACCTATAACCAAATGCCGTTGGAATTTTTTGTCATTGAATGAACAATGTAACGCGCCACGGTCAAGAACAATTACAATTCACAATTATAAAACCAAAGGAGACAAAAAAAAACCCAGTGGAATCACAAACCCGGAAAAAAATTATGATTGTACGTTGATGACAAACAAAAACTCAGAGTTTAATCGATTTCATAGTTCCATCAAATAGAAGACAAAAAAAAAATAACTCGCGGAAGTCTCACAGATTTTTAATATTAAATATATTTCAATTTTATTATTTTTTAATAACCCACCTCTCATCTACAATAATAAATTCAGTACACACTATAAATAATAATCAACATATATATTATGCACGCAAATGTATAGAAAGACACGGATGTACACAGACATACGCACAAGCGGAAGAAGAACACGTGGATGGAGCGCACCTGATTCACGAACAGATTTTAAAATAAGAGTATATCAACACATATATAATTACCTTCTAAAACGAGTCCTGGGTGACGCGGCAAGAGACGAAGAAGTGCGTGGCTGTATATTCCTACATATATAGATATATATATATATAAATTGCTTAGTGCAATATAGAAGGGAAGTCGAGCAAGAGAAAGAGGAAAAGGAGAGTTATAAGACGGTCAAGTGCCGCAGGGAATATATAGTTGAAGAACGGGGGGGAAGTCACTAGTGCGAGGAAAGATATTCTTGGGAGAGCCATCAGAGAGTGCGATGCAACAACTGTCCCCATCCGTCATCTCGCTATACACCAACTCGCTCGTTTCAAGTCGTTTTAACACACACACACACATGCATTCATATACCCCCTTTTCATTTTGTATATCTACACACAACACTCACGCAGAATCCCTCGAAAATTTTGCGTCTACTGCTGTAACTTCGTAAGTTTATATACGGCTGCCAAGTGAGCGTATTGTAAATGTTTTGCTGTTTTTCCCGCGCAACTTGTGCCCTGCTAATGACTCAAACTGCCAAGCTTTAATGATATCATGACAATTACAACCATCATGACAATTAAGTGTCAGACGGTATTCTATGCTAATGCACATTGCGGAGATGTTGCATTAATGTTTGTATATTTGTTATATTGTTGTTGATGTTATCGTTATTGTGAGTGGATGTTTTATGATTTTTTATTACATCTGTTGTATTTGTCGGAGAAATTTATGGAAATATTGATGATATGAGTTGGTTTAATGATAGATGGAAAAATAATATGCAAAAACATTTGGAAAATGGCTTTCTAAGATGGACATTTTTTTTTTTTTATTTTGTTGAAGCAGTTCATGGACTATCAATGAATGAACTTGTTTTACCGTTCCATTTATGAGTTTGATTTATGTATTCAAATTTATTCTGATGATATGTAAATAGATAAATAGGTTTGAATGTGTAAATAGGTGAAGATGATTCTATATATGAAGAACTAATCCCACATAAAAATGTTTCTCATCATTATCCAACATGAATTTAAAAAAAAACAAACTAAAATGATCTGATAAATTTTTACAATTCTGTTAGCAATTAATTGTCCATTATTGTAACAAAATAAAAATGTGAAAGAAAAAAATTCCGCAGCTATGCATATCCAATGAATTAACTTGGTGAATGTTACGAACTCATGTGCACCATCCCTCTATAACTTTACGTCAAGAGCACATGGGGTCAGATTGACTCCGCATGCAATTTTTAATATATCATGAAAATTCCGACCTTTTTTTCCTCTCCATGTTCACGAAACAAAGAGAAATATTTCGAAAATTCACAAATCCCATTCCATCAAAATTAAATTAATTTCATATACCCCAAATCCAAACACAAAAAAAAAGAACACGAGTTGCAATTGACACCCATCACTGTGGTCACTGCGAAACGAAAGCAGGTAATAAAAAAAAGCAAGAGGGTGCACGTGAGACAAAGAGCAAGAAGGTGAAGGTGAAATAAAAAAAAAATGTCTTGATCTCTGTCATCCTTGAGTATCCACTCGACGAAGATTAAATGTATATACATACACATACATATATATATAAGTATTATGCTTGACATTTCTACGGTTAATCGCAATGAAGTATCGGACAGAAGGTAAATCTCTCGTCACTGGCGAATGTTGGCGCGCGTCGCATTTTCAGTCTTCCATATACTTTCATATATATATACATCATGTACCACCGATAAATCGGAGAGGTGACTGCAGACGAGAAGCGACGTGATGCCGACGCCTGTTGATCCGTTCACAGTGGAATAACTCTCTGACGTTATACATTCTACTAAAACTTCTATCTTTCTTCTTTCTCTCTTTTCCAATCTTATGTATGTGTATGTGTATATTCCTCTTTAATTCCATCGTTTTCTCGTCATGTTGTATCTTGGTTATTTTTATATTGAAGTGTAACTCATAGCGAAGCGTTTCAAACGTTGAAGTGCACGCAGCATTGCTTTTTACATGGCTTTACCTTAATGCACCTTTACTATACACTTCTACATAATTCTCCTCACTGTCTGTTGAATCTTTGCACGCGTTTGTACATCGTGATAAATACACGTGACTGTACAATTGTTTTGTTTTCAAATGCAATAGGAAATTTATTGTCTCGAAGATGTGTTACCATTGAAATTTAATATGAAGGATGTCTATTGATATCCTTACTTTCTTTCCACTTTACGTCATGTTGTGATAAGCCAGAAACCTTCAGGGTTTGACCTCCCATGACCTCACATCGATATAAACAACTGATAATTGAACAGACTTGTCAAATGCTCTTTATTAAATACCGTCAATATTTGTATCACAATCCAATTGGAAATATATTGAACTTGTAATCAACCGAATCATTTGAACAGGGTTCATCAAATACTATCAATGATGAAAAAATATAATTTCAACTCACTATCCACTCACAAATACTCCACTCGTCATATTCATAATTCCAAAAAACGCATGAACTGAAGAATTCCAGAAAATTCAAAGATAATAACTTGAGATCACAGATGATGAATTGCCACGACATTTGGATATGACTTCCGCTTTTCTCAGTAATGACATTTATATATTACCCAGATGATTTATGCAATTCGCTATTTGTGATTTCTCCATCTTATCTCATACAAATATGTCACTGGACAATTATTCCACTTCCGTATTCATAAATTCATGAATGAATAGCAACCGGAAGTACAACTACTGATCAAAGTCTGTTCTCGAGAGACATCACCGACCAATTATCGTGTCATACCTCAATTCCTCCCTATTTGTATAACAACTGAAAGGGAATAATAAACAAACAAACCCAACAATACCAACATTGGTGCATAGCAACACAACAAATAACAACACGAAACAATTCCTAAATATAATTTAATCTCAAAACAATTCACAAACATGATGAAAACAATGCACAATGTTGAAAAGCATGAAAAAACTTGTTAATCCCAACAAAGAAACAGTTCAAAAATAAAAAATAAACTACACAAATAACAATAATAATAATATTAAAAATGAATGTTAATGAATGAATACGAAAAAATACGAAATCCGGTCGGGTTTTTTTACGGATTGCGATAAGTAACTTATAGCACTATAGATAAAATAATTGGTATAATTATATTATATATACAATGGATGCTATGTCATATGTATATGTGTACATATATACACTTAATGGAAGGAAAAAATGCAAAAACAAAAATAATACCGCTAGCATACACACATGTATATTATGTATATAAAATATATATGTGCGTGTGCCCTTCCAAAAACATTATATGATCGCGATATGAATATTATATATAC